>JAQGEP010000290.1:0-48594 GCA_028476805.1 Acrocalymma vagum
GTGGAGGGGGTGGGATTGAGGGGTTACAAGACGGGTCGAAGCTTATAGAAGAGGATGTTAGGCCCGTCGCGCACCACTCGATGTTTACGGCTCGGGGGAGGGATGATACGTGGGCGACGAAGCAGGGCGGTACAGGGCTGTTGTGGTTTGGATCGCTGCAGTGGATGCGAGGTGGTAGTCGGGAACGAGAAACCGTGTCACTGAATGTAGGACCACGGTTGCGTAAGTCCCAGGGGTCGATATCGTTTTCGTTGTCACTTTCGTCGTCCGAAGCGTTGGTAAAAGAACTGTGTATAGCTTTCCAGGCTGCTTGTGCGGTTTTAACGCATTCTTTTATATTTGCGTTGGGAATCCCCGCTATCATGGCGACGCCGAAAGTCCACCATCGAACGTGTTTTGCGCGGCCGATGCGGAAGAGATGTTGGAGGGAGAGGATAGCTTGCCCCTCAAACCCTTTTTCCCGGTAAACTTCCATTGTTGCGGGTACGAGTGGAATTTGGCCTGCAACGTAGACCAATTTTCCCACTTCATGGTGACTTTCATCCTCGGCTTTGGTGATGTCAACGGGCAGTGTGCATGAGATGGCCTGGCTGTATGGCCCGATGTTTGCAGGTGCCCAATATGATCGACTTTGGACATGCAGACCTTGTCTGTCTACTTTTTTTGCGTACTGATTACCTAGTTCCAGGATGTTCTTGTCGATGACAATGGATAACATGACGTCGTAGGGTTGGGGCATGGCTTTGCCCACCGCAACCGTAACGCGCGCCGGAGGATTCGTGAAATTGAAGTAGTCGCCATATATTGGGTTGAGAAGGGTGAAATCGGCCATGTCTCGGAGAAGCAGGGTGCAATGGTTTACAGATGATTTGGCAAGATTCCGTTGCTTGAGGGCGTGGTCGAGCTGGAGGAGAATGACGCTGAGCTGTCGTTGTGGAGTAGAGGACTCTCGTTCGTTCTCGTACCCAGTAAGGTTCGTAAGTGTAAACGCAGGTGGAGTATCGTTACAATTTGCCACAGGAAGAGTGTCCCATGCATGCTCAATGCTCCCATCCAACGCGGTTGTGTTGTCTTGCATTGTGGGTTCTGGATCTGGCTTCGCTTCTGTGTCTTCATGGTCCAGCTGCTCGATAACCCTCTTAAACTCGTCATCAAACATGTCCGGAACTCTCAAATCCTTCAGAGTAATGTCACGCTCATCTGTTTGTTTCTCGCTCAGCGCTGAAGCCTTCGTGTTGAAAATCGCAGTACCACCATCCTGTATCGCCGGCGCAGCAGCCTCAAGCTCTATCCTCTTCTTCCACAGCAACGACGGCCCATCAAGCGCTAGTGTCTCAAATTCTCCACCCTCTCCAAGGATAGCTCCAATGCTGTCTTCACCAAATCGACCCATAGCTTTACTCAAACGCGCGATAGTTTTGTGGTCTGCAACATTCAGCCCAAGAAACGTTTCATCGAGCCCTCCAGAAGCCGTCTTGATAATAATAGCCTCTTGCCCAACTGCCGCCATGTCATGAAGAAGAGCGGACTGCTTGTAGGGCGGAAGAAGTGGATATTGCCATAGGAACGAGAGAGGGATGAGCCCTAGACGTAGCGCAACAGATTCCACCCGCGTGCGCTGATATGTACTCAAGATAGCCCCTGTAGATACAGCATTTGCTTCCGGGTGTGCTGTTTTTATCCTTTTTAAAAGTGGAACTAATGACTCTGTCTCATCGGACGCTTCATTTTCTTCCAGTACCGAATAATCTCTCATGGAGTTGACGGCATTACCGGAAATTTCTTGGCGGTATAGTGGTATCTGCAAGGCTTGCTCATAGAGCGCTATAACGGTGTGACCAACGGTTTGGTACATGAAGCTATTAATGTCCTCTTCATCTGTTGTTGAGGGAGGATGTAGATTTGCTAAAGCAACGATTTCATGGTCGTTGGCGAGACAATGGAGAATAGAGAAAAGGGAGTCTTTCCCGCCAGAGATTAGTGCAATTACTTTCAAGGAAGTCATTGTAACAAATAAGGGATATATCGATAAACAGAGGAATGCAAAGAAGATATGCTAGATTGGTGTGAGCATGGCCCGAGACGAATGTAAAGTTGAAAGTGCTGGGGCGTGAGATCGCTAAACGCTGTGCGGCACGCTAGTTTCCCAAGTCAAGTTCTACTTCAACAGAACTTTGCACGACCATCAGCAGCGAAACTACAGTCACAGGTCACTAAACTAAGAGAGGCACGACAAATTTACAAGTGTACAAATATTTTTTTGTATAGTCCGATGTGCCAGCACTAAACCTACGAACGCGTAAAGAAAAATCGCTATAGAGTAGGGGTCGGCAAAAATTACATGTAAGAATCGAAGATTCCCAGAATACTGGCATACGAGCTTGTCGCATAAGAGAAGCCGCAGCCGATTACAACGAGAGTATGAACTCAAAAAGGGGGGGGTCTGTGAGCGCGGCGACGATGGCCGGTAAAAATAGGCCATGTCGTCGTAATGTGTCAAAACAGCAAGTGCCAGGAAACACCAAATCTATCCACCAATCCCCCAGATCCCGTTGAACCAACCAAACCATAAGGAAACGCTGATGTACCCATGCAGAAAACAAACCAGATTGAGAAGTGCCGATCTCAAAAATAAAACAAAAAGTATAAATAGACCAACTTGGAGGATATGAAAGAAAAGGCCAGGAGAGTGAGACTTTTTAAACCAGATGTTGACAGCTCCGACCGCCGATGTGAAACCCGAACCACCTGTCTACAATGCCCCCCTTGCATTAGAGACGTAATTGTAGATGATAAACCACCAGGTATCGTGCAACTCCGTTGTACCAAGTGGGGAGGTCATTTCAGTTCGTTAAAGATATGACACGAAAAGGAAAAGGAGAGTAGACATGGTGTCTTACTCATCCCGCTTCCTCTTACGCATCTTGAGAGGAGAGGTCTCCATGTCCGAGTAAGAGTCCGAGCTTGAGCTTGAGATACCCATGGCAGCATCGTAGAGGACCTGGCCCATGAGGGCAGGATCTTGGTTGTCGAAGCTGCCGGCTTGCTGGAGAGGAATCTCGTGGCCCTGGAGCTCAGCGCTGTCAAGGACGCCCATGACAACGGCGCCAGTGCCGTGAGTGCGCTGATGCTGGGAGAGGTTGTCGCTGCGGGAGAACTTCTTGCCACAGTCGGTGCACTCGAAGGGCTTCTCGTGGGTGTGGAGAGAGCGGTAGTGGCGCTTGAGGTGCTCCTGGCGACGGAAGCGGCGAGAGCAAAGAGTGCAGACAAAGGTCTTGGAGGGATCCTCAGTCAAAGATTGCTTACGGCCCCGGCGGCTGGTGGTGGGGGCGACTTGTGGGTTCGTGGCCTCATCAGAGCTAGAGGCGGCGTTGTCCACTGAGGCTTGACCTGAATTCTGTTGGCTTGATGCTCCAGACTGGGCGTCTTCACCGGATGCCTGAGTCTTACCCTCATATTCGGACTCTGCGTCGCTTGTCTCTGATCGCATCTTCTTGACGGATCGCTTCTTTGAGGCAGGGGCAGCCGACATGTCGTCGGAGGTAAGGGGCAGGCCCTGAACGAGCTCGTCCTCAAAGTCAGTGAAGCTCTCGTCGCTTACGAAATCCTCTTCAGGGGTGAAAGCAACGAGCTCAGTGCGCTGACGCTTGCTGCCCAAGAATTGTGCGTTGTCAGTAGTGGGGAACTGAACGAGACCAGTGAAGTCGTCCTCCGAGTCAAGCTCGAAGAGGGGCTCGAAAGTTGGCAGACCAGCGAGGGGGTAGGACTGAGTGGGCTCAACCTTCTCAGCCTTGGCAGCCTCACCCTTGAAAACAAGCTTGTGCTCCTCGTCGCCTGGGCAGAGAGTAGGCAAGGCTAACTCAGAAGAGGCGGAGACGGTCAAGTCTCGGGGGTTGCAAAAGTTGTTCTCAGCCTCCGCAACCGGAGTGCGTGGGAGAGGAGAAGGTGATGGGGAGAGCGAGGGGCACGAGGTTGCAGAAAGAAGGTACGACCCCTGGCTAGCCGAAGGTGGCTGGATGAACACTATTCAAGTCAGCATCCGGGCTTACTTTCACCGTTTCCATCCTAAGCGACGAAAGGCCACAAAAAAATGTCACTATCGAAGAAATTGTTGTTTGTGGTTATTGGACAATGTAAATCGTCTTACCTGGTGTCATTGGAGGCGAAGCAGATCGCCATTCAACACCCGCAGAGAGAATCTCAGAGAAAACTTCTTCTTCGCAACCTTGCTTGACGCCCTCAATGCCCTCCCCAGTGAAGAAACCATTAACTGGAGTGGGAAGGAAATCGCAAGTCGATGGTGGGCTACTGATGTTGCTACCAGATGACGAGAGTGGTGGCGTAGCGGGCGCAAATCGCATATCAGAGAAGTCAGTGTCGATGGGATGCAGGCATGGCGAATCCTGGGACTGAATGAGAATTGCTGGCTTCTGGTACATTGGCTGAGGCGATGCCACGGGAGTGAGCATGTGGTTTGCGTATGCGGTCTGTGGGTAGGCAATGTGCGAGTTTGATGAAGACGGCCTCTGATACATCATGTTCTGAGCGTGGAACATGTGGGTCTGCTGTCCTGAAGGATGAGGAGTGAAGTGGCCATGTTGACGGGCATTCTCGCCTTGAGGGTCTGGGTTATAATAGAAGAATGGCGACTGGCCCATTGCTGGGGCTGCGTGGATGGGGTAGTGGCCTTCCATTGCGTTTGTTGGTAATTGTTTCTACGCGGGCAAATGTTAAAGACGATTCATCGAATAGTCAAGAAGAGTAGAGCTCACTGTTTGTATGCTACAAGAGGGTAGTGTGTACAACAGACGAATCTTTTAACGTGATAACCTCAGGGTATCGACGCGTAAAACGGTGGATGGGATTAGTGGTGGTAGTAGATATAGTAGTCGATGGAACGCGGAGCACAAAGGCAAGATAGTTTGTAATGAAATGCTGAAGGAGCGACTGGACAACGGATCGTAATAACGAAGCCGTCTACTAATAGTGTATCTACTGGGTCGAGGAAGATGTCATAGGGGCGTGCGCGTTGACGACGGGAAAGATCCAAAGGAAGGAACGGTAACGATTCACAACTGTCGACAGAAAGGACAGTGCAAATGTATACCAAAACGGAAGATGAAGAAGTCCTGGAGGAGGGGGTTAAAGAGAAAGACAAGCGAAGAGGTTGATAAACCTTGAAGCAAGGAAAAGGCAACGAGTGAAGGGACAGACCGTGGATAAGTAGGGTGGATCAGCGAGAGACGAGACAGCGATTAAGGTTCGAGGAAGAAAAGATGACCAGGCACAGAGGGACGGGCGCGCGGAATTGGTTAACTACATGGGAGGGTGGGGAGTCGGGAAGTGTGCGAAGGCGCAGCGGCCGTCTCCACAAAGACCAACCAGCGCAGAGGGCATGCATGTTGCAGCGGGCCCTGGTCAGGTCTCATGCACTGATTATTCTGCGACTGGGAATTGACTCGTGGGTGTGTCGGCAGAGACAGTGCTCAGCTTAGGGCAGCAAGACGCGCGGCATTATTTTATGCTGCAGCTGCAGGATGCACTAATATTGGCGTTGTGTGAATTGGCCACCAACTGGCTGGCCTGCCCGTGGCTGGCCCTGGGCTGCACTATTCTTCACTATTCACTGGTCAGTCTAGGTTGCACTATTTGGTGGTTGCTGCTACAACTACTGGCTGCTACTGGCTACTTTTGCTTCGCTGGCTGCACTCGCTGCACTCGCTGCACACTAGCACACAAACCCTTCGCCGTGGAGGGTCGCGAAATGACGACCGGCACAGCGTGCACACCGGCGTCACAAAAGATGTGCATCGCCCGGCATAATTCGTGCACTGGTTGGCTGGCTCTGCGTGAGGGTTGGGCCAGTCTGCGTATCGATAATTCACTGCGGTCGCTCGTCGTGCAGGTCATCCGCATCCGCCGAGTGGACAGAAAGTTAGAGACTGACAGGAGACAGAGAGGCCACCGACAAACAGGAAGCAAAGGCGACAAGAGCTGAGCTCCACTCGGGAGTGCCGCCCGCCTCTGCTGTTTTGCCATACCGGCATATATGTAATGTGTGAACAACAAAATGTTCAGGGCGTTGCTCTGAGTCTTAAGTGGTGGTGATGCAGTGCCCGGCTGTGGGCAATGGGAGCGCGTGTGTTTCGTTCGGCAGCGCCATTGGGACGAGGGTATTTTTTCGGCGTTCTGTCTTCATCGCTGCTCTTGGACACTGGACACTTGGACACTTGGACACATTTGCCCATTCACACGCATTCAGCCTGTGTGGCCGCCGGCTTCTATTAGCCTACCCGCCCAATCGATAGTGATGATAACTGCCCGTTGGCTGCTTCCCTGCTGCTCCGCTTGGCCACCAGTGCAGGGCAGCAGGGGGGCCGCCGCTGGTTTGCTGATTCCATGTGGGATGATGTTTGGAAACTTTTTGCTGGCCACACACCTTCCAACCTCCGTCGACGCCTGCAAATCTGCTCGTGGGCAAAAGAACGCCGCCGGCGGGAGCAGCGCGCTCAGCACTCGCCGTTTCGTGAGATGCAGATGCACCCTCGAGCAGCAGGCCGCTGTGCCACAGCGGAGGTGATCACAAGCGGGCACGCCGTTTGAGAAGGCTGCACACTCATACATGCTGTACACCGTCACTGGGCGAACTTGTTTCCCCAAGGCTGCCGGACGCGCCGTCAGTGGCCCCGCAGATAGATAGCGTGCAGCAAATCCTCGAGGCTGCCTGATGGTGATGGTGGTGAGAGGCGAGGCGATGGATGGGGTGGGTTGGAGGGCCACATTGGAATAGTAGGATGATATGATTTGGGATGGGATGACTGCATCTCGGCCATATTACGACCCCTCCCACCCACTCCGCGCTTGGGTCAGATTCCAGTTGGCAGATTTGAGTTGCACATGTCGTGGAAGCGCGTTGCTTCTGCCTTTGCAGCCAAAAAGCATAACCTGCCCATTCTCACGCGTCGTGCAGCGCACTGGCAGCATCCGCCGTGTGGGCTCCGCTGTTCCTGCAGAAGCCATGATGCAACAGCTGGCTGGCCGTTGGGCCTGATTTGCCCGACCACCAGGAGGACCCTTCGCCTACCAAGCGGCGTGGGGAAATCTGTCACAAGTTGACGGTCGCTCTTCGATGGTGCGACGAGCGTGCGAACGCTCAACTGCACCTCCAACTCGTCGCCCGAGGTTTGTGGAGGGCGACAGAGTCCCACGGTTGGCCGCATGCAGACTATCTTTGCTGCTCACACGCGGGAACTATCTATCGATGAGCGGATGGGCACGTTTCAAACGCACTGCTGAGTCTAGAGACCCAAAAAAAAAAAAAAAAAAAAAGGATGGGGATGGGGTGCTGCAGAGATGAGTGCAGTCAGTCTGCAGTTTGCAGATGAGTGTCATGGTTCGAGGCAGAATTACTACATTTTGAGGGCCTCGGGAACCAGTGGTTGGTGTTGTGCGACAGGTGCCGTCTCGAGATAGTATATCGATAGGCAAACCGACCTGTCAGCGTTGGGTTATCTTTGATGTTTCTATCTTCGCGGGTGTTCAAGAATTGTGCAATCCTAGTAACCTCGTATAAGTCTGTCAGCCTTCAATCACCCATCGCCAACGATGCTATATGCAACCGTCACCTTCTCTTTTAGCTGCTATTTTGGGGCCAAAGCGCCGAATTATGCAGCGTTGCACACCACCCTCCCACTGCTTCATGGTCCCCGGCGCATCCCCATCCAGCCTAGCGCGCTTGCTGCTTTACGCTGCAAATGAATGAAGCCTGCTCAGACCAGTTTAGCTCGTCTACATACGCGTGAGCAACGGCGCAGGCCCCCGGCGCGTCCAATCGCCCTCGACTGAGCGTCTTCCCACTCCACACTGATGGTGCTCTACCACTCAAATTCACACGACCAAAAGCCCACCAATGCAGGTACGCTGCAGGAACGACGTCCAAAAAAACACACGTTGCCTATATTCGTCTTATCGCGTGTGATGAAAAAGGAAACATGTCTTGTTCGCGTCAAATGAATTTTTTTTTTTAAAAAAACATCAGATACACATACTCTGTTGAGTCTTGTCTGACCATCTCCACACACTGCCAGCGCGCTTTTTCATGTGAAGCACCGCACTGCACGTTCTTCTGGAAAGTTCATTAGCCGATCCTTTAAGTGGTCTATCCGACTCGCCAGGGCCCTAGCAAGGCACACGATTCAGGAAAGTAGGTCCGTCGCGGAACAGCTTGCTGCCCTTCCGCGTCCAGCATTCTCCCGCCTGGCGTCACTTTGCCACAGAGTCGGCGCCGGGGAACCTCGTGTGGCTTCCATAGCTTCCACTCAGTCAGAACGTTACTCCACCAGATCGGCCTTATCTTTTGACGAGATTGCGTGGAATACCCTGATCGTCCTGCCAAATTTTGCGAAGTGGTTCCAGGTCAGTGGAGTCGTGGCTCACATCCAGCGCAGTCTAGCTTTTGGAACCATCGTGATTCTTGACTCGTTGGGTCGCCTGCGTGGAGGATTCTCAGGCCAAGAGCGAGTCCTGAGGGTTCTGAGACGTCGCTGATGGAGGGTGCTGAACGGAGTCTTAGAGTATTTGTTGTAGCGGTCGTCGTAGGCATGTCTCATGCCCTGCTATACTCGAGTGTGCGAGGGTGTAATGCTATTAGGTGACATTTGGAATTTGGGTGCCTATAGTCGCATGTGCTAGGGATATCAATTCTCTTTGTACATTAGCTGATCAGCAAGCTTATAGCGTGCTATTGCTGCGCTTGCCAGACAGGCTTCTGTTGGGCTTCTACAAGGCCGCCATCGGTGGCATGGCATGGCAATAGTCAGGAAAGGTGTTTGCGAATCGTGATCCCCACCAAAAGGGTCCTTGATCGAGACTCGCCCATCTCGCCCGTCGTCTTTCGCCTCCTTCCTTCCGACCCGCATGACACTTTTGACGGCCCGGCATGACCACCTCGCCCGCTAGCAAACGCCAGCGTCAAGCGCAATTTCATCGTAGTGTTGAAACATGTCAATGTGTTCGCCTTTGACCAAACAGGCAATGACGGCGGTCGTCGAACCCAAAGGAGGAAGCTGCGAGACCCATACCAGCCTTCAGTCGCCCGTACTGTGTAGAGGCTCTTACAGGCCCATTCTCTCCACTACTGGGCCACTGGACTGCTCTCCCCTGCCGAACCCACTCTGCTGGGATTCTGGAGTCGTTTGATCGAAGCTCTGCGCTCTTTTTATTTATTTTTTATTCAAACGAAATTCGAATTTTATGCTCGAGCACGGGCAGCCCTCAGCTATCCCGGTCCTCCGACCTCGCTAGGACATCCGCCCAACTGGTCCCTGGCGTTGCGAGAGCCCAGAAATCTGCCGTGACGAGCCTGCGGTCTCTGCGCCGCTTCTTTCCCCACAGTGATGCTGGGTCGTCGGTGTTAGGCGCGTCGAGATTTTCATGCACCGCAATTGCTGAGCAAGGGAAACCCTTTTCCTCTCGACAGCTCAGACTGTCCTCAGGCACAGTGGCCAGATACGTGTCCCGTGTGCTCGCGGGATACTTGCGGATAATCTGAGACGGCAAGTGGACCTCGGAAGGCCCGCGTTCTGGAGCCGTCGTGTGGCGATTTCAACAAACCCTTAGGTTGCATGCTCAGCTGTTGGTCTGAGATGTGAGGCGTCGACAGAATGCACCGCCACAGCAGCAGGATTGGCTGACGCATGGAAGGTTCAGCGCTGCATGGAATGGGCTATTAGCAAGTGTCCCTAGTACCTCGCCAGTGTAACCATTGCAGCTGGCCATTAGGTCGATTAGGTCCCGTTACCCACAAAAGAAAGTGTAGGTAGTAGATCTGGAGCCGACAACCTATGGCATCCATGACCGCGGGCTCACGCATGAATTCCAGTTATAAAAATAAGTTCCCAGCGACCTACCTTGACCTATAGGTCGGCGTTACTGCCTACCACCACATGGATGGGCACATTGAAACTGCGTATTCGCAAAATGTTTCGAGCATGATGAGAACCGCGGTTTGTATCTGGTTTCTTTGGCCGGTTAAACCACAGAATCTTACACAAGTACCACCAATCTGGTTTACCCTAAGAGTCGATCGTAGGGGGCCAACAAACGTCGAGCTGTTGATCCTAATACCCAACCTCAAAGTACAAGTACGTTTGCATGACGATTGAATCCGTTGCCCATCACCCACCCTCTTTGTCAGACACGCGTCGTGGGATCTGCTCGAGGGCATGCTACCCAGTGAGTTACGTCGTCTCGGAGTTTTACTGCTGTCGTTTCCCAGCAGTACCATGCTAGGAAATCCTCCGGTCTGAGGCTGAAGACTTGGCGTTGCAGAGAGTGGCATCAATCTGCGACGATACATATTAGAAACTGGCGTTCGTGTCTTTTGTGTGAAGATTTGAGATGGTTCACGGACAGTAGAGTCGGGCGAGTAGACGATGATAGTTATGTAACCAAAACAAGTGAGTAGACCGTCAGTCAGTACCAGCCTCGGTAGTGTCATCGTAGACACCACAGATTCAGCTTGTCACAGGTATCGTCCACCTCATGCCAATGCCCGATCGTGAAGTTCTCGACCTCCCATGCACGTCAGAAGCGAAACCACACGCCGCTGTCAACGTTCACGCCGAGGATAAGTTGGCTCAACGACATCGCGACGGCTGTCAATGTCGCCTGCGAAACCGAACTGAAACAGACTTTTGACCGCTAGAAGATTGAGAGAAGAACCCAAGATGGATACATGCGGCTGCACACCCGATGATGGCGTTTCAGACACGCTTGCCATCGAAAACTTCGCGGTTTCTGCAGTTCCTTGACAGAACAGGCCTCAGAATACGTAAGATTTGAGATCAGTCTCAGCGATATATGTTGCCGAGTCATTCTCTTCCTATCATGTAAATGGAGTATCATCGTAGGCCATGAGAGAAAGAAAGTCGACGAGGGCGGCTGGAGAGAGACGTGAAGTTCCTGCGACTCGCTAACCATTCCACTTCAAGATTAGTCGAAGGAAAAACGATACTCCGCCTAAGGCATAAAAACTTCACGACGGACCATCTGCTTCGACTCTTTGTGCGGCAGAGGTCATCGTCTCCCGTGTTGCTTGTTTGATCATATACCATGGCTTATACAAGTGTCGCTGACCTCTCAGAAAGAACATATTGCACAATCGATCGTATACACTTTGTGGAAACGTACGCATTTCGGTGACGTTTTCGCTGGAAAAGGGTCGAACATCACACGACACGAGATTGAAGGGTCTACAGGATTTTGACAAAGCTCGTGCTCTTCGCCATATAATTGATACTCTGGTTTAACCATCATAGCGTGGTTGCGCGATCTCGATCAGTGGAGTCCTGAAACAGATTTCAATCTCTTTTCATGGGGTCCATTAGCCTCCACTGGAGATGATGAAAGGTCGTAAATCTTTGATGGCATAACATATGCTGTCTGTATTAGTCAGGTCATGAGTCCTCTCCGATCTTTTCTAGTTTCCCCATCTCCCTCTTCTCGCCTGACTCGCCGATGAATCGGATTCTGTCTATACGTGTCTTCTCACTGTCGCCATCGCCGTCAACCACGAAGATGACCAAAGACGTAACGTTCTGGAACTTGACAAAACGAAGCTCTAGTTTGGCTGTTGCAGTCGTCTCATCCCAGTCCGATGGCTTGATCTCAATTGTCTGTGTTGCCGGAATATCTTCGGCCTCTTCAAATCCAAGATTGTGTTGGCGGTTGGTGTATAGGTGAATCGTTTTCGGTCGCACGGGCGCATCGTCGTCGTCATCCTCGTCGCCCGAGGGGCAGGACGTGATTTGGATGGTGTGAACCTTAAGAGTTGAAGTAAAAGGCACATAGAGCATAAGTTGGTTGTCCACGTCGCTCTCCACCCAATCTTTCGTATCAGAGCTGGCTGTGCCCTTGCCTTTGCCTTTGGCGATAGTGGATGGCTGTGAACTTTCGAACAGTGTGCGTACTCCTCCAAAATCGCTGTCTGAGTTCAACAGATCCAGGCCGCGCACATCTGCTTGATCTGTAATGTCGCTGTATCCTCGAGGCAGTTCCGCCCCTCTCCATCCACCACTACCACTTGAGCTTGCTTCGCCAAAGCCTCCTGAAGAGCCGTCTGATTCCGCTTCCGCAGCGAGACGCTTAATTGCATCGGAAAGGTGTTGGGGGTTTGAACCGCCGAATTTCGAAATTTGCTGCCCGTTCTTGAAGATGACGAAGGTTGGTGTGCTGTTCAGACGTTAGCTACTCAGCATGGCAGAAGGGCTGCCTGGTGGGTTCACTTGGTGATATTGTAGCTCTGTGCAATCTGTGATTGTTGCTCCACGCTGACCTTGGCGAAGGTGACCCTATTCGGTCTGGACAGTTGACTGGCTAGCTGATCATAAACAGGCGCTATTGCCTTGCTGGAGAGGTTCGATTCATTCGCGACTGCACAGCTGTTAGTGCAATAGAGGGGCGTAATTCAGTTGGTGTACTCGTACAATTGACTACCACGACTCGAGAGGACGATAGCAGGCTGGTAAGCTGCGATGGCGAAGTGATCTGGACGGTGGTCGACATGCTTGCTGGTCGTGCAGAAATGCCGTGGGAGTGTTGGAAGTGGATCGTGAGAAGGTCCGAGAAGGTCGCGTTTGGTGGGGGCGGGGCGGCGCGTGCTGTTACTGACGAATGTCCTTGGCTTGGGCAACTTTTCGTTAAGAGAGAACCAGGCACCAACTCACGACTTACACGGGCAACGAAGCTTCCAGAATTTCGATAGAGCCCAGCCGCACAGCATCGAGCCTTTGGGGTCCGGAGGCGCTGTTGACTAATACCTGACATTGCTGTGGAAGAGGCGGAAGCCCACGCCAAGCGCCATAACTCCAGCTCATCGTCAAGCCAACGTTCTTGATAAACACATACATACAATCCTGCGATTCCTTCACAACCACATAAACCCATATTTTCCCAGGTCTACTGTGACTTTATAACCCACACGTAGGCCCCTCCGGTAACGGGAGCGACAGGCTATGCCGCTGGCCGCCCTCGACTTCCTGCTCAAAAAGGTCCAAATCGACAAGCCCACACCAGGCTCGAGCAACATTTTCCTGACCGGCTCTGAAGCGAAACTTCTCCATATCATCAATCTAATCCTAATTATTGAGCGTTGTGACGCTACCCGAAGGGCCCACCGGTGGGACTGCTGGTATTCCCGCGCCGTCCTGATTGCAAACGCCCCAGTCGCCATACTCGCATCCTACGGCCTTTACAGACTATTTCGCCCAGCATAATGTCGCACGTCGTAGTCTTTAACTCGTCGGCGAAGTCGGTCAAAATAACGACAACACCTGTGAAATACCTGACCGAAGTACGAGACGAGGCTTGCCAAAAGTTGGGGGTCAGCAAGGACCAATATACACTAAAGTAGGTAGGATTCTTTTGAAACCGAGTAGACCAAACGATTAACGTGGGATCAGGTATAACAACAAGCCGATATCCCTCTCGCAGCAAGTCCGGCTCGCAAACCTCCCCCAAGGCGCCCGATTAGAGCTTGTTCAAGCTTCGCGGTCACCTACTGTAATATCAGTGGCTCTTCAACTTCCTGCCTCTGAGAAGAGTGTGAGGTTGACACAGAAATTCGCAAGCAACACATCACTATGGGAGATTTTGCGCCACTTCGAAAGTGGACAGGGGGCGAACTACAACTTCACACAGCGCGGGGTCCCTCAGCTTGCTAGCAACAGCTCATCCGGTTCAGGGCGTCTGAACTATGAAATGCCAGTCATTACAGTTATGCCAGGGCACAGAGAACAGTCATCATTTGTGGGATTGCAACAAACTTTGAATCAGCTCGGGTTCGAGAACGGCTCAGCCCTTTTACGTCTGTCTTTCAAGAATAGCGGGACTCCTCTTGAGGAGGCTATGGGTCAGATATCCCAGTACTTCAAGAGTTCAGAACCTATGCCTAGTAGTGCACATGCAGCTAGCTCTGCGCAAGCAAGCTCTGCACCCGATCCAGAGAAGGCCGCTCCAGAGGCATCTGCCACTGTTGCGGGCGAAACCATTCGTACCGATGAGCCTGATCCAGAACCGATGGATGTAGATGTAAAGCAAACACCCAATACAAAAGCAGCACCAACGATATCTCCATCGAATGGTACTACGGAGCAGGCAATAAACACGTCTCTGGAGCCTCAATCTACGCCGGCTGCAGTTTCCACCCCGTCGATTCAACAATCTAATGCCTCTCGTAATGTTCAAGTTTTCTCGGCACCAACATCATCTACGCCACAGGCTGCTCGACAAGCATTCAATGAGAACGACTACGTGCCAACCGTCGAACACGCAAAGGCCCATCAAGCAGAACTTCAGAATCGTACGAGAAATCAACGCCTGCTATCCGACAAAGAACTAGAGGAGCAAGAAACTGAACGCCTGCAGAAGCTCAATGCCGTTGCGGACAAGGGTGGCTCCCTCCGCATCCGAATGCCTGACGGCATAATTGTCCAAATGGACATTACCAAAGCCGATACCGCGGAAGTCCTTTATGACTTCGTGACAGGGTTCCTGGAGCGAAAGCAGGAGCCATTCCAACTCAAGTACGTTGGCTCGAACGGACGACTCGCCCTGATACCACGAGACAAGAAACGCCTGATTCAGGACCTGCGGTTCTCAGGCATGGAGATGATCACCTTCTTGTGGGCCGATAATGCCAGTGCCGAAGCGCGGTCGTCCCGGAAGACAGTGGCCCAGGAGTGGCAAAGCAGAGCACAAGCACTCAAAGTCGAGGAACCAGTAGCAGCACAAAACGTGGGAGCGTCGTCCTCAAAGCAGAGTGTTGCCGAGGGGAAGAGGAAGGCTGGCATGAGTAGCGAAGACAAAGAATCTAAGCTTAAGAATATATTGGGCAAGGGTTTGTTTAAGCGGAAGTGATAGGGCGGAAGCGCGTACGACATGGAATTGAAAATAGCATGAATATGGCGATATGTCGCTCAAGTGTTTTGGTAGCATAAGTAGATATGCGAATGGCAGAGGCCAGAGTATAGCGGTGCTTTTGGTGGTGCTCAGTCGTACCCGTAGCATAATATACTAGTCCCCAGTCATATCTCACAGCATGACTAAATAGACCAACATATGTGGATGTTGCTTAATGGTGACACAAAGAGCTCGTGTGCAAGCCGTCTGAGTAGCTCATACGACATGTAAATAGAAAGAGCGGTGAGCACGCGATGTCAAACACCTTCAGTCAGAAATCAAAGAAATCATTGGCGTGAACCAATCTTCACATTTCGTGATTTTAAGTGACACTGCTAGGTACGTGATCCTCAGTCAATTGTCCATTGTCATACTCCGAAGTCGTGCCATTCCTTTTGGTATGCTGTGCTATTCCGAAGTCGTGTCAAACCACCCTAAGAGACCTAACACCCGGAAAGAAGTGGAAAATGGTCCCCCGTAATATACCCCATCCTCAAATCACGAAGCCATTTAGTGACCAGCGCGCCTCGACTCAGCGATAACCTTGGTCATCTCGTCAACCTTCCTCTTAGCACGGCCGAAGGTACCGAGCTGGTATTTGTCAGTAAACCGTTTCATTCTCGCTATGTGACGGAAATGATCGAGGGAGAATCGCAGCTAGAGTCCTATGATAGCGGAAAGGGAACATACCCTCTTCTTTGCCAGACGACGGGCACGCTTGTCCTTGGAGTTACGGAGCAATTCGATGACACGCTTTTCATATCTGTGCGACTGTGAGTGGATCGTCTAAAGGTCTCGACGGGAGGGTAGATTTACGGTGCAAGTCTATACACAATCAATGTTAGTAGATACTCATATCAGTAGAGGCTTGAGGGTTCTCAGCATTTCCAGTCCTCACAGCTAGTGCGCAGGCCAAAAATTGCCAGCCCTCCTAGACAAATAAGTGTGTACGTACCCAGCAACCTCACGGGTGATTTCCCTCACGAAAGCAGTGCGCTTAGACAAGAATCCCTTCCTCCTCGAGATCCTAGGAGCCGGAGTCCTGGGGGTGACCTCTGTCCATCAAATTAGCATCCACCAACATCGAAATTCTCTTCTATCATATCGCGCAGCGACGTGGGAGGATTGTGCTCGTGGAGGACGTACTGTGGCCAGCGTTGAGGCCGACGATGAGGCCGGATTTTTGCTGCACGTCCTTGGGCATGGTGTCGGCGGTGGGTGTTGTCGATTGTCGTTGCAGTTCGAAGATATCAATTTTTGGGCTCGCCTGTTGTGGGCGGTGGTGCGTTGCCAAGCCCGCTAGCTAGAAATGTTCCTGTCACGTGCCGCAAGCGGACCTTGCTCTACTCCAAATGCAGCACCACAAAATGTACTGAATGTAGAGCACATGCAACAATTCGAACTTATTTAGCATTACCAGCTCGAGTTTTTGAGGTTTTTTTAGTCTTTTTCAGTTTCTTCCCAGCATGGTAATGAAAGCCGGAATGTGGCTATGAAAGCAGATCCAACAAGGGCCACGGAACCACACACAAATTTACCAAGCTTGACATGGGCCTTGATGCATCCTCCAAAACTATTGGCATCGAGGTTTTAAGTAGATTTTGTTAGTTTCAAAGGTGTTCTGGTTTATATGATTTCTAACACCTATTTTGCTTATCTGGAGTAGAGAAACTAGCTTACCTTGAACTTGAGGTCCAACATATCAATACGTTGCAAAGAAAATTATTCAAAAATAAAAATAGATGCAACCGATGAAGCATATCAATCCCATGCCTTTAGTAAAGGACTATTTAGCTTTTACAATCAATTCACCCAGAATATCTCGAAACCGAAAAATTCAGCTGGAAGCGGTCTAGAATTGATCAGCGATCTATCTACAAGTCTATATCTTGGTATCCTGTTTCCTTCGCTCCGCCGTGTTCCTTGATGCGTCTAATACAAACGAAATGTGGTGGCTCAAAGCAACTAGATCTCCCTCAGCATCATGGCAATGCACCTCGAGATCCATCCTACCGTTATTGATTTTCTTCATTTGCACCCTTACATGTAGCCACTTAACTCCCTCCGGGGGTAGCGCCTTCTTGACATCCAAGTTTAACAGCAGCGTTGGGTACCAAAACGGCCCTTGGGTCTCCTCTTTAAATGACTCAATGATCTGAGGGAACATATCCACAACAAACCCAATTGATGTATTGGTAAAATTGGTTCCATCCGAAAAACACATCCACTCATCCGCGAGGCTTGTCATTGCTTGTCCTTTCCGTGGGAAATGGAGTCTAACTCTTGATACCGCCTTCCTAAATCCTGAGAATGGCATCTTTTTCTGTTCAAACCAGTTTGGATCTTGGTCCAGCTCCAACTTCGCAAGGTCTACTGGTGGAGGTAGCGGAGACATTTTGTACTCAGTCTCAAAGGAAACCCCTTCTTCCTTGTCGATATTTGAGTTGTTCGCATATATCACCACCTCTTGACGGCCTTCTTGCTCCATAGTGACATGTACGGTAGACGTTTGCCGGCCTAATTTTACATTGTCCACCTTGAAAATCGCGAGCCCGGCTTGCGTGCGTCGTAAGAACTCAACATGGAGGCCAATGGTATGAGGCTGGTTTTGCTTGGCTAGAGTGGTGCTGAAATGTGTTGAAATAACTTGAAGTATGCATCCCGTTACATATCCGCCGTTTGGGACTATTCAGGAGTCAACAAGCTATGCGACAGGCGGTCATCCAAAGGAACCTTACCGCTCCCGATGCACCAGTCATCGTAGAGGTTACAGCTGTATGTGTTGGCGTCGAGCTGCCGAACGGCAGTCGCTTGCTCCCACGAAGGCATGTTGGGCAACTCTGCCTTTGAACAGGCGCACTCTGCCGTATAATAAAGGATCGGCTACCATGGTGACTAGTTCGCAATGAGAAGAGGACCAGAGGTTGACCTCGGAAGAGAGCTCTCCCCGCGCTAATACTAATCAATCCCTTGCGCTAATACCAATCAAGAAATTGCCTCGGAACCTGGCCAACAAAATCCGGGGTGAAACCCCTGTCGGTTCCAACATCATTCCGTAGCTCTAAGCCCGCCACCGCATAGCAGCGCTCCGCGCCGGACAAGCTAGCTACCATGTACTCCGCTACACTTCCTGTCGCCTCTTCTTCCTTTCTTCTCCCCACTCCCCGCCGCCTCCAGAACATAGAGTACTAGAATTCTTTCGTTTTGTCCAACTCTTCAAAATGCCTTCAGAAAGCAAATATCCACATATTCCCATACCAGACATCGACCTCTGGGCGTTTCTCTTCGAACGGAAAGATAAGCCATATCCAGACGACAAAGGTAATTACGCTGCCGAATTTTCGGTATGAGAAAAACATGTGCTAACTAGCAACACCAGTGATCTACTTTGACCCATATACTAAGCGCTCCTACACCTATGCTCAGGTTAAAGCGACCGCCATTGAGTTCGGCAAGGGTTTGAAAGCCTTGTGGGATTGGCAAAAAGGCGAGGTTCTCGCTCTATGCACACCAAACTGTATCGACACACCTGCGATAACATGGGGATGTCACTGGGCTGGCGGCGTGCTCAGCCCTGCCAACCCCAACTACACCGTGGATGAGCTTGCTTTTCAACTTAAGGACTCTGGGGCTAAGGCGGTAATTACGCAGATGCCTTTCATCAAGTCTGCACAGGAGGCGGCGAAGAAGGTTGGGATTCCACTAGATAAGGTCATTGTCATGGGTGACCTGCGCGATCCATCCCACATGGTCAAGCACTTCACAAGCATCCGTAACACTTCCGGCTCGTCGCGATTTCGAAGAACGAAGGCGAAGCCAGAAGACCTGGCCTTCTTGGTATATTCATCAGGAACTACGGGACATCCAAAAGGCGTCATGCTCATGCATCGGAACATTGTAGCAAATACAATGATGATCAAGGCCGGAGAGGCAGGACACCTGGACTGGAAGGGTGGACCAACTGGTGAGGGTGACAAGCTGCTGGCATTTTTGCCATTCTTTCATATTTACGGTAAGTCGATGTTTTATTTCAGTCGCAAATAACTCAAGTAATTTCGTGGCATTTGCATTATACTAACAATTAAATAGGCCTCACCTGCCTTATCCATCAGAGTCTGTATTCCGGACTCCAGCTGGTTGTCATGCCAAAGTTCGATTTGGAAGATTTCTGCAGATTCATCCAAGACCTCAAAATCACCTTCGCATACGTTGTTCCGCCTGTCGTTCTCCTCTTGGGCAAGCATCCTACTGTCTCGAAGTACGACCTGAGCACCATTCGCATGATGAACTCGGGAGCTGCGCCATTGACACGCGAGCTGGTAGAAGCAGTGCACAGTCGTCTAGGTATTCCGGTAAAACAAGGATACGGGCTTTCAGAAACCAGTCCAACTACACACACTCAGCCATGGTCCGATTGGAATAAGACAATTGGCTCAGTCGGTACACTTCTACCGTACCAAACTGCCAAGTACATGTCGCCGGATGAGAAGGAGGTACCAGCAGGAGAAGTTGGAGAACTGTGGATCAAGGGCCCCAACGTTTTCAAGGGCTATCTGAATAACCCAGAGGGAACTGCACATGCACTTACCGCTGATGGCTACTTCAAGACTGGTGATGTAGGATACCAGGACAAGGACGGGAACTTTTACATCACAGACCGCGTCAAGGAGTTGATCAAGTATAAAGGATTCCAAGTGCCGCCTGCGGAGCTCGAAGGTATCCTTGTCTCACATCCGAACATCAATGATGTCGCCGTCATCGGAGTCTACGATAAGAGTCAAGCAACAGAGCTTCCGAGGGCTTATGTTGTGCCTACCGAAGGGTTAAGTAAGGGGGACAAGGAAGCTACCGAAATTGTGGAGTGGTTGAACTCCAAGGTAGCAAATCACAAGAAATTGAGGGGTGGCGTGAGATTTGTTGACGAAATTCCCAAGAGTGTCAGCGGCAAGATTTTGAGGCGGATGTTGAAGACCAAAGCATTGGAGGAAGAGGAGGGTGCCGCAAAGGCGAAGCTGTAGACGAAGCATGTTATTATGATATCACGCGTAAATACGGACTTCGCCTTTGACTAGACTTGAATCTAAAAATAATTAAACAAAGTCAAATATATAAAGAAGCTTCATTACAGCTCGGATAATGCTCCCGCATTTCAATTTCGTGGTCATTTGATCCTAGCTGTGGCTGTAGATGTCATCATCCTTTTGACTTTTCTGAATCGTTGAAGAACGAAACTATTCCCGTTATCAAACAGGAGCAGCCTGCAGTGCGAATGCCATCGCGTGGCTCTGATATTCATGCAGCGTAACAATGAACAGCACTTGACTATCAAATCATTTATAGAGGACCCCAATCCCGTAGTTCCATGGGTCGGAGTGAGCCGAAGGCTGATAAGAGAAACATCTAGAAATGCCGACTGTCGAAAATGGAGACGGCCCGAAAAGAATTCGAAACAAATTTACACATGCCCCAGTAGGCTATTATAATGGTTATATATAACCATTCTTTGACGTTGATTTGGATAGATGTGTCTTCTTTATGGATCATTCTCGTTTATATTGAAGTTTCAACAATATTATTGGTATAGTGTGCCTTTGGTAATGACCTGGCTAGTGCCACACACTAGCATGGCGTGAGCCGCAGTAGTAGCCTAACACCTACACCATTTTCATCTACGCTCTCTATTAAACATACTTGTCACAAACATATCCATCATTCCGAGTTCCTCTGGCTGCAAACTCGTTTCTCTCCTGGACATTGTATTCAGCCTAGGGCGCACGTCCATCACGTGAATACGCGAAAGATCGCCATCCAGGGTCCACGATACTAATAACAAAAGCCAACGCCGCGCAGCGTGTCAGCTGCATAGCAGACGTCCCCAAATCCGAGTCTTTCCCCACAAGAGCTTCACCTCCGGTTCGAGAAAAATGGCCCCCGCACTGCTGCCACCCATCCAATCGCTTCTATTACAGGAGCCTGATGTCCCCCACGATGCACGCCCGGACACATCAGCCTCATCGTCACAGTCGCTGCTCGCGCTCGACTGCAGCGCCGATTTGAAATCCTACTCCAGAAATCTCGGACCAAGTGCCCGGGACAGAAGTCTGGGAAAACGAAGTGACCTCTCGCCCAGTCCGTTGCAGGAACTTCCACAGCAGCAAATTCCGGTAGTCCGCTGTCGGCCGAGTATTCCGTCTTTGACGCAAATTGACTCTGTTGCTCATTCAAGCGTCCTTACACCCACTACTTTAACGCCTACTCGGACGGTCACTTTGAATTTGTACAGTCCGACTCCACGGCCACCACCACCGCAATTCTTGACTCAGTCTCCGCTTATTGAAAATATTTCTTTGGCCATGGCACCGGAGGTGCAAGAAGATGACATTTCAACGTATCCCGTTGGACTCAGAGCGGCGCTCGACGAATGTGCTGCTACCGCTAGTCGCGAGGCCGAATCTGGAGATGCAATGTACCATGTTATCCACGAAAACCGAGATCAATACATAGGTAACACATTTGAGATACAAGGAATATATAAAACGCTGCGAACGGCAAACCTAGAGGCGGCGAAATATTACATTACCGAACTGTTAGACGCCGTCGAATGTTATGGTGCTGAGCCAAAGTTCAAGGTCATGGAGGGCGGTATGTTACGATGTGAGGGCGAGGTAGAGGATGCATACGCCGTGGTGTATGTTAAAAGGATGATGCTGAAGTGAAGCAACGGTACCAGGAAAAGGAGTATGGGGCTTATCAAAATCTTTATCACTTGGGGTAATGGACAGTGTGTATGATAGTTGTATTTCAGCTGTATAATATTCTAATATCAGCATGGGATACCCGTTGGTCTCATCATTATTCCATCTCATTTCGGCATGCGCCATATGGCAATACCTGGAGCTCCTTGTCTGAGGACACCATTACCCAGCCTTCTTGACGCAGGCGGCCTGATCCTTGATATATATGGGAGCCTTCAAAGTCATTTCAGCAGAATCACATCGCCTCCCACCTGAGTACTTCCCTTGCCCTTGCTCAATTCCCGTCTTCTCTTTGTGCTCCACTCCTTCAAACCCAATCTCCCTAAGAAACCCTAATCGAAGCAAACCAGGTACCCAGATCGTCGCCAACGCACTCCAATCCTCCCGTCTCCACTCCCACGGGTTCCAAAACATGCTCGTCCCCATCTCCCGCCAGCTAGCCGCAAGATGCAACACATCACAAATGAGAATGCCAAACAATATAGCCTTCCAGACTCTCAAGTCTTCCGAGACCCGCAGAACAATGGCCTGGTTGAAGGCGAAGAGGAAGTATGTAGCTGCGAGCTGGTCGTATACGACCTGGGTGTCTGGAGAGAAGACGGCGGTTCGGGACATGGTGGCGAGGAAGGCGTGTGTGTTGAGGTGGCAGATGAGGGCTCCGCAGAGGGCCATGAGAGGCTCGAGGGTAAGGAAGAGGAGGCGGTATGGGAGGGGGATTTGTGGCAGTGAGGTACTCATTGTGGTCGTATTGTATGCGGCACAGTCTATTCAAGATCGGCGAGGGGTTCGCTTCGGGGGATTTGTGGAAGATTTGGAAATGCTGTTGGGGATTGAAGGGTTGGAAGGAAGGGTATGGACTTATGAATGGCGGTGAAAAGGGAATCTAGATAGCCATGAGTTTGATGGCTTTTCTGGACTTGCTAGAGAGTACAATAGCAGTGAATAGTGGCTTGTGCACAGACTTGTCTTGGTGAATGAGTGGCCATTTTCTCCTTGAGGAAGGGGGCGCTATGTGCTTGAAACATTCTTCTTTTGGAAGGAAGGCTGGAAGGGGGAGTCGCGTATGAGGAAGTTGCGGCTTTAATGATGTGGAAACTCGGTGATTTGACTCGTCCACGTATGCACATATTAAATCGTATATAATTTTGATTTTGTTTGTGAAAATGTGCAGTGCTCTCAATTAATGTACTCTTTCGTTGCTTTTTCCTGGGCCTTTACCTGAGTGGTCGAACTTCAGTTGCCGTTTGTGGGGCCTGAGTGAAAACAGAGATAAAAGATAAAATGCCGTAGTTCGAGAATCAGATTTGCTTTCCTGATACTTAAAAATAGAGATTTAATCATCTAAAGTTTTCCAACTGAATTCTGAAGATTGCCGTGGGCTGCGCAAAGAGTGAATTCTATGGAAGTGTCAAACTTAGCCTAATTTCCATTCACTGTCGGTTTGCCGTTTACAGAATTTTCGAGCAATAAAGGCTTTTGTTGCTTCCCCTAGGTTGTGTATAAATCTCATCTTTGCTCTTTAGGTGCTCTTTCTACCTATCTTATTTTCGCACAGTCCACTTGTCCGGACCTGTTCTAATCTGTACAATGGCCTTGTACCGGTAGCATCGCCAGATTAGTGCGCAGGCTACGTCGAAACAACAGCCTAGCTGATTGCTGAGTATGATAGAAAGACCGAAACTGCAGGACAGCTAATGAGTACGATAGTCAGTAAGAAAACCGGCAAAGCGAGGTATTTTCCTAGCAAGAAACTGATTGGAGCATGTACTACTGCGGCGTGCTTCAGCAATTTCCTGTTCTGCTGCTGGGAGGAACAAAACACTGGGTGTGGTACGAAAGCCAACTGTACACTTATATAATTCTTATTCGAAGTTATATCTACCACAGCGCTCCCAACCCTTAACAATATACGCACCTCAAGAGAGCTTTAGAAAATACAGCAGCCTGATCACCAAATGGGAAAGAGGATTTGTCGATGCTGGCCACCATGGAATTCTCTCGAAATCCCATCCCATGGTTCTTCACATGCATTGCTGATTAAGTGGCACCCCTGGCCTATCAGACCCACAGGAGACATATCGAGCTCATTCAAAAAGCCTGAAACCAGAAACCTACAGGCAGGGCTGTGCAAATAGCGTGCGTTTAAGTGGCCTTCCGGGCGCAAAAGGCTCTTGGGCCAGATAAAGCACACGCGGAGGGGCTGCTGATTGGTTGGCGCGTGCCACAGGACCTTGCCAGGATCGCTCTAGGGCAGCTGTTCAATATCCAGGCGGCATTAGCCTCGAGATTTTTTGTATTGTGGTGCGTAAAGATGATGTTAGAGTGATACCCGAGTCAAATGTTTAAGTGGAGCGAAAGCGACTGTGAGACTCGAAAGACGTCAAAGCGCAAGGAGCTGAGCTGAGGATATTTGGCGACGTCATCGCGGGGCGGGATTGTTCTATGCCTGACCTGAGCAACCCTGCTCGTTCCACGACAGCATTTCTTCACCCTCCAAAAAAATCAAGGCATCCCGCAGCCGCTCGGCCCGCTCACTTTCTTTTTTCCTTACAATTAACTTGCAAGGCCTGTCGTCCTGGGTGCCGGGCAGGATTCCCTGCGCAACTCCGTCCAGCTGCTACCAAGCTCGCCTTTCTTCGACGCTAACGCTGGAACTCGCTGGAAAACTCAATTTCGACCACACCTTTACCTATATTACCTTCACCTTCCCTACCTTTACAGGTTTCTTGTCTTTTATTTACTTGTGCTCTGCTCAAAACTGTACGCCACTGCTAGCCAGACAGCCCTCCGTTGGACGCCCTACGGCACCTAAGCGCTGCCCGTCATGACCACCTTTGTGGTCTCACTGTAAGTGGGCCTTTACTTGACTACCATATCGAGTAACACGATTCTGCGGATTTTGATTGAGATTATCTAACACAAACCAGCTTCTTACCGTATACGGTCGACTTTCACGAATCCAAATCGCAAGCCCCAAGCCCAAACACACGGCCAGTTCTAGACGATGTTGGCCGACAACCCTCTACCACCAGCCTCCAAAGCCCTGTTACAGTCCAAGGGACAAACAATAGCTCACAAGAAAGCCTTCTCAAACGTCCACCTTCATACATCTCGTTACCCAAGACTCCCGCTGCTATGATGGACCATGAGGAATTCTTCACCCCTGGCCTCCCAAGTGCAGCTACACATTTCCCAAAACCAAAAGACCCTCGGAGTCTAGTCCGCAGCGATGCACACATTCCAGAGTGGGGCGGAAGCGGAATGATCTTCAACCAGCCGCGCTCAAAAGCGGACCCAGCGCCTCCAGACACAATTCTCGACTACGCGAAGGCGCAGGAGCGTGCTCAGGCCCAGAGGGAACGCCAGAAGGCCGCGCTGACCAGAAAAGAATCTACAGACCCCCGATGGGCAACTGACTATACCGTAGTACCTGCGGTACAAGGAAACGGCGGGTTATCGAATGCCATTCGCGCATCTGTCGACAATAAGGCTATGAACGATGTCTTGACCGTTGGCCTCATTGGCTTCCCTACAGACAGCTTAGATGAACAGAAAAAGAAAGAAATATACGAAAAGCTAGAAGAAGAGCATGAGGCTATCACTGTATTTGTCAGCGACAAAGACTTTGACGGACATTATGCACACTACTGCAAAACCATCCTCTGGCCTGTATTCCACTATGTTATTCCGGACCATCCCAAGAGCAAGGCGTTTCTGGATCACTCTTGGGTGTTCTACCTGAAGGTCAACCAAGCATTTGCGGACAAGGTCATCAAGAGCTATAAGCGTGGTGATATCATCTGGATTCATGATTACCATTTGCTGCTCGTTCCAGCCATGATTCGACAGAAGCTTCCTGACGCGCAGATCGGCTTCTTCCTCCACACAGCATTCCCGTCGTCGGAGGTCTTCCGTTGCCTAGCTGCTCGTAAAGAGCTCCTCGAAGGTATGCTTGGAGCAAACTTGGTGGCCTTCCAGACACATGAGTATGCCCATCACTTCCTCCAAACTTGCAGTCGAATTCTCTCCGTCGAGGCTACTGAGGAGGGTGTTCAACTTGAGCACCGCTTTGTCAATGTCTGGTCTTCGCCAATCGGAATTGACCCGAAGGCTTTGAATCTTGCACGACAAGAGCCAGAAGTGTTGAAATGGATCAAGACTATGGAAGAACGCTACGAGGGGAAGCGCATTATTGTAGCTAGAGATAAGTTGGATAGCATTCGGGGAGTTCGCCAGAAGCTACTTGCCTTCGAGCTCTTCCTCAACAAAAATCCAGAATGGAAGGATAAGGTATGTATACTCCTGAATATCTGGCTATTATCGCTAATTTGGCCATAGGTTGTACTCATTCAGGTTGCTACATCGACAACTGAAGATCCAGAGCTCGCTTCAACAATATCTGAGATCGTTACTCGCATCGATGCAGTACACTCTACTCTGACCCATAATCCCCTCGTCTTTTTGAGGCAGGATATATCTTTTTCGCAGTATCTAGCGCTACTATCTATCGCAGATGCCCTCGCAATCACCAGTCTCCGCGAAGGAATGAACTTGACCTGCCATGAATTTGTCATCTGTCAAGATGGCGAGGCTGGCACGAAAAAGCATAGTCCAGTCATCCTCAGCGAGTTCACTGGTAGCGCTTCCATGTTCGATGGAGCCGAGCTCCCAGTTAATCCTTGGGATTATCAGAGTATCGCTGACGCTTTCAAGAAAGCTCTTGAAATGTCCGACACAGAGAAAGCAGAGCGATATAAGAAAATGCACGACTTGATCGTGCATCACACGGGTGATTTCTGGATGAGTAATCTCAGCAAACATCTCGCCAAAGTTCATGATGAACAGTTCCGGCGCGACACAATGTCGATTCCCCGACTATCTACGAGTAACCTCTGCCGAGCATACGAAGAAACCCGACAACGTCTGTTCATACTTGATTATGAGGGTACTCTAGCGTCTTACGGATCTGTTGATAGCACTGTTCTCATCAACACCGAAAGGATCATCGACGTCCTAAACGACCTCCTTGCAGACGAGAAGAATGATGTTTACGTTATGAGTGGCCGTACTGTGGAAGAAATCGAACTTATTTTCGGGCGCGTTCCCGGGCTGGGCCTCATCGCTGAAAATGGATGCTTTATTCGGGAAGAGGGTTCAGACGAGTGGACTCAATTTCCCAATGGAGAGAAGACTGCGGCATGGAAAGCGGCAGTCAAGCAGATTCTCCAGTATTACGTTGAGCGAGTGGAAGGCAGCTGGGTTGAAGAGCGTCAATGCTCGCTAATTTTCCATTACGAGAAGACTGACCAGTACGATTCTGCAAATCGCCATGCCGGTGATTGCGCCAACCATATCAACGATGCCTGTGAACAACAACGGATCAAGGCGATTCCCACAAAGGACTCCGTGATTATTGAGCCAGTCGACTTTGACAAGTCCACTGCCGCACAGCACATCTTCAGGCGCCTTCCAGAAGCGAAACGTCCAGACTTCCTGCTCGTTGCTGGAAATGACCGCGATGACGAATCTACCTTCCGCTGGGCTATGAACCTCAGAGACGAACATGTTATTCCTCATGTCCAGACCGTCACGGTTGGTGATCGCAACTCGGTTGCCCTGTCCACGCTCACCAACGGCACAACAGGTAAGGACAATTAAGTCACGTCTTCGACATACACTTTGCTAACATCTGGCCAGGTCTCCTCAGTGTTCTCAGCAAATTAGCAAGGCTTCGTACTTAGCCGAGGCAAGCTGGATTCGCAATAAATTTTTCTCATCCTCCCTTTCGGAGCGCACACCAATGCGGTTTTTACCGTTTTGCCCGCAGCTCAGAGTTTTAGGGGTTAGATAGTTCGACTGTTTTTGTTCTCCCCTCTTCAACGCAAGATACCAACCCTTTTTTCCTTCTGATCAAGACTTGATGAACGTATGAATTCACGACTCATGGGTTATGTATGGGATTTTAGATTCACTACCTTAACGTAAGTGGGTTTGGGAGCGAGGTCAATGATGATGATTATGATGGCAAGCGAAAAGCGTCACTCGGCGTCGCGTTCTGTGTACAGTGTGTTATATGTAGTGAGCGAAGGACTTAAATAGAAATCATACTCTCCTATGCTTTAGCTTGGCAGTCTTTTGTGAAGCCATTTTTGGTGTTTGTCGGGCGTGAAATTGATGTTTTGCACGGCTTACGATCTGAGGAGACGTATGCACTCCCCCCCCCCCACAAACACCCCCAAAAAAAAGAAAAGAAAAGTCATACTAAAATTTGTAGGCTTCCAAAAAGTACCAGCTTTTCATTGATGTTTGGATTTCGTAAATCCAAAATGATATCGATAAACAGACAACTGCTTAAGCAGATAAAACGTATAGTTCAAATCGACTATGATACAATGGTGACCTAAACCAGTATGCAACTCGCTTTTCTCACCGTATATGGTATGTATATAAACAGATAATACAAGCCTCTTAAACGCTCATCCCGTAAATATCATCATTATCATCATTAAAAGTCTCTCGTAGTCGACAAAATTACCACATCAAAGTTCGCTAATATCCTCCACTTGCCCGTCGCCGCCATTATCTCCATCGCCAAGTTTAGGATACTTCCTATACCAATCCTTTGGATCACCACCAGGAACGCAAAGACCAAGTCGCCAGAAGTAATCCCTGTGCGCGAAAAAAAGCTGCCAGAACTTAAAGCGCGCGGGGATGCCCCAGGACGGACTATCAGTGTCGCTGCCCGCGATGCAGTGAGGGTCTTCGTCGCCGGCGCAGTGGTGGATATCTGTGATGGCGAATGGGAGGTCTGGTTCTGAGATGAATAGTTCTTCGCTGTGCATCGTGTAGCCCCATTCCGCAAGCGGGAGCAGAGGGACTGGGTCGTTGGTGTGGGTAACACGGTGGAATTTGTTGTGCGGGTTTGTGGTTGTGATGTTGAATTGCGTGTTTACGTAGGACATAAACTGTTTGTTGCCGGTCCGCGGCTCGCCGAAGGTAGTGACGTGTGGATCCCACCCGCGGGCTTTGAAGTCGAGTCCAGCGAGGGCTGCTACGGCGCCACCGAGGGAGTGACCGACGAGTGTGAGTTTGTAGTCGGGGTATTTTTCGATAGCTTCGGCGAGGTCTGGAAGAATGACTTTTCGTGTATTTAACCAGGACGAGTAGAAGCCGGTATGGACAGTGCAGTTGGTGCATTTGGGGGGATCTGCTGGGGGTGGTTCTTCGCCAGAGGGATCCTCTGTATCGATCTTTGGGGCAATAATATCGGAGGTAGATCCATCGTCGTCGTCGCCTGGGTAGGGAACGTATTCTTGAGGTATTGTGGAGAGGTCGACAATGGTGTTGGCGATGGAATAGGTACCGCGGAAAGCGAGAATGATGCGGGGCGGAGAGGGCGGGTGAGAGAGCACGATGTATCCACAGGAGTCGGAGAGAAGAGGCCCCGTATTCCACGTCTACGTATTTGATTAGTTTATCTGAGCGGCAGTTTGAATATCTGATCCGACGGCGTACCGTTAGTAGTTCGAAGTGCTCAAAGTCGCGGTCTCCACAGCGGCTGGCGCACTCGAACGGTTTTTGGATGCCCAGACCAGCTGTGCCAACGCAGTAAGAGATGTCGACTATGCGCGCAAGCTCCTCGAGCTCGAAGAAGAGCTCTCGCGATATGGTGGTGCCATTGCCTAGAGGCGACGGGTGGGAGAGGGCGATGGGAGACTGGGCAGGCGGCGCGGCAAGACCCAGGGCGGCGAAGGAGGTAAGAAGAGTGAGAGAGAGGACGCGTAGGAGGCCGTGGAAGTAGGCCATGGGTGTTGGCTCTATCACATATTTCGGGGAGAGGATAACGGACGACGCAGGGCGGAGGTGGAGAGACGGAGACGGGTGAGGTCAGTGGACCAGTGGACGGATGTGGATGGTCGCTAAGAATCATGTGTTTTGTCGTGGTTGTTCAGCGACTCGGCGGCTTGCAAAGCGCCGAGCGTCTTGGCGCCAAGGCCTAATGGCAATGATGTAATGGTTGGTGATCAGTGGTGAGCGAATGGGTGAACGAAAGTGGCCGGGTTGTCGTCGCCATCAAATAACACCGGCCGACCATGCACGCTGCTTACTCTTCTTCTTTTCTGTACTCCATGCGCCGCGCCGTGGCACCACATCCATACAAGAACACGCTACCCGCTGCCATCCGAGATAAGAACTCCTCGTCACGCTTTGCTTTTCGCCTTTGCCTCTTGTTTATCGTGTTATAGTTCTAGTGATTTGTGTGCACACCCACCCAGCATGGCACCACCGCAACACCCTTCAACCGAGCCGTTGAGGGCCGACTCGCCCGCACAACATTCGGATGCAAATCAATCGAATGTCGATGCCGAAATTCCTTTGCCGCCGCCGTCTTCTCTTCAAGTCCCTGGCATTACCGTCGATGGCGCTCCTCCCGAATCCCAGGAAGACCGTGGCAGAAACCTTGCTCCAAACACCAGCACAAACGCCAGTCGAGCAGTCTCTCCAAACCCTTCCGCCATCTACCCTCACACACAAGTCACGTATGAGGACCCAGACTTCAGGCGGCCGCCGCCGCTCAACTACTCGTTGCGGACCAGGAAGAAGGCTATCCTTTGGTTCTGGTCCTTGATCATTGTTGACTGCGTTTTCATGCCGATAGGCCTTTATTTTGGCATGTGGTACGGATTGACTAGAGATCAACTGTCGGCCAACGCTGTCTTCAGTATCAGCACTGCATTGCTCGGAACGGTGTCCATTGTCGAGTACTTCATCCGATTTCATCGATTGTGGAAGAAGAATTCGAATTGCAGGGTTATTGGAGCTAAACGATTTTATGCAAGTATAATCCAACCGCATTGCTTACACATATGCTAATCTGCTTCTAGCTTGACTGGTTTCATTGGAATCTATCAGTGGGATGGTTCTTTGTTATGATCGAGCTCATCGCGTAGGTACCCCAACCCAACACGAAGTTTTTTCCAGCTAACACACCTTAGTGGTACATGCCCCCACGACCCACCCATCCGAGTCCTTGCCATTCCGGCCGCAACTATGCTCTTCGCTATAGGATGCGAGCTTCTTGTAGTCGACGTCCTTCGAATCTGGGGCGTTCCTGCACCATGCCGAATTTCGTCACTTCCAATGGGTGCCCCGCTTCGCCCTGGAATCTACGCATACATTGAGGATATCTGCGCTGTCGATGGTTCTGGCGGTACTGAGTTTAGGCAGAGGCTGAACCTGCGCTACCAGGCCAGCAAAGCCTTCCGTGAGATGTTGCATCGCCTTACTCTTTTCTGGGCCATTGGCTCAATTGGGTGCGCTGCAGTAACCGTCGCCATTGTTTTCACCATCCAGAGAGACGCCGCATACGTGGTGAGTAACGATTGTGAGAAATTATCGTGCAACGTCGTACTAACGAAGAATAGGTTGGCTGGACACTGCCCTTCATCTGGGCTGGTATTTGGACCGCCATTACCATTCCATGGGTCCAGCGTTCACTCAAGCGGGAATACGAAGAATGGACCACCGTTAAGTGGAAAGCTTAAGTTTCTCAAGTTTACTGCAGTAACATGTATTATTATTTTTCCCGATTTCAAGTATATCGGGGCACAGCATAGCGACGGCGTTGTATATTCCATGGAAACAAACAGGCTTTCGGGAAGAAAATTGCTCAGATACCAAGGGGAGTTGACGGTGGCGCATGATTTTTTTGCGACACTACATAATTAGTTTCACATCAATATTGCCAAAAACCCATGATATTTTATGGCTTATCATTTACCCATCACCTGGTTTTTCCCCCTTTGTCATACCTTCTGTCTCGAACAAGGCATCGTGCTGTGCAGGTAAAACGAAATAAATTGTGATGTCAGTCTGACCTCTGCAATGTTACGATCAGCGGGTTGCGGGTTTTCTGGAACATTTGCCGTATCTTATGGACTACAGGGGTTGCATTTCTGGCTTTTTTGGTATGTAGGCCGTCGTAAGCTTTTTGCGATGACATCGTCCAAGGCTGTTGGCGAGGCTTGTGCGACGGGGGTGTTTAGGAGTGACCTCATTGGGATTAGCGGCGATGATGAGAGTTCACGTTTGCGCTCGTTAATGAATAAATGTCTGGGGAGATGAACGTATTTATTTAGATATCGATGTTTATTTTCGACGTGGTGAGTTTGGTTGCTATATGTTTTTTTTTTTGGAGTGTATGGATGGGATGCTGGAGTTACGCGGATGGCGCTAGGAAAGTTTTTTCGAGCCGGAGGTTTTTGTGATTCGAGGATTGGATGGGTTCGACAGGCAGGGACCACCATACGGAAGGAAGCGGAGGGCATGGGATGATGGGGCACTGGGGCTATGCTGGCGCGGGGAATGGGAACGAGGGATAAGATCAAGTAAGAGGAGAGTGATGGTGGTGGGAGTTCTGAGATAGTATGATGTAGAGATTCGATGGAGATCATGCGGATACGGGTAAGGTTACGGCCAGACGGTTTTTGGTTCTTCTTGGTGTTGTACTGGCTTGGTTTTGGATAAGTTAATACTTTGAAATAAGGGACAATGGCGGAATGTTTAGTGCGGATTGAGTTTTCGCTATGGAAAAGGATGTTCGCTGATTCCCCGGGGTAGTGCTTTGACGTTTCTGGCGGAGTCCCCTTCTTGTGCTTGGATTTCTCCTAGAGTCATTTAGGAACGCGCTTGTACGAGCACATCCTTACCCGGGTGTGCTGCCTTGCACTCCGCTTCATCTCCTGCCTAAATAGGACTCGGAGTAAACACGCTTGATACTACAACTGCTTATCATGTGTTTTCGCATTCCTATGTTCGACGCGCGATGTGAGCACTAGCCTCATCTCGTTCCGACTGCAGCCTGGAGCAGCAGTATTTCCATTATGACTGGTCGGAATACACGTTTCCGGAGCCCCAAAATTCGGACTATTCCATAGTATGTATATGGTCAGCACTTGAGCTCCGGCCTCGTTTTATAAACCGCCCGGTCCACAAATGATCCCTTATCAAATCTCACTCAGTTATCAGATCATCAGATAACTCCATCATGACCTCAACTGCAACTACCAATCCCACCATAGATACAATCACTCCCGCGGAAGCCATTGCTTCCATTTCTATCGAATTAAATCCACTCCCCCACCAACCCCCCATCCCCATCCCCGTCACCAAATCCAATGATCCATACCTCGTAAGCTTCTCTCTACCAACCGACCCCTCGAATCCCAAAGACTGGCCCCAAAAACGAAAATGGGCCGTCACAGACGTCCTCTCCGCAACAGGATTCAACCGAATCATGGTCTCCACAATCATGGCACCAGCCCTATCCACCATCTCCCACGAACTCGACATGAACTCCACCGAGGCCGCAATGTCCTTGTCAATCTATCTCCTAGCCACCGCCCTAGGTCCGTTGTTCATAGGGCCCTTGTCAGAGGTTTACGGTAGGAGTAGAGTCCTGCATGGTTCAAATTTGTGGTTCTTGGTTTGGAATATTGTGTGTGGGTTTGCCGACACAAAGGAAGTGCTCATTGCGGCGAGGTTTTTGGCTGGGTTTGGCGCGAGTGCGGTTTATGCGCTTGCGAGTGGGTCATTGGGAGATGTTTGGAGGGTTGAGGAACGGGGTAGGAGTATGGGGGTGTATTTGTTGATTCCGGTGCTGGGGGCTGCGGTTGGTAAGTGGATTTATACAGCGTTCTGTGTGATTGATTGAATAATGGTAAGATGTTGAGATGTGAAGCAGTTACTGATTCATATGCGTGTTTTTCTTATAGGTCCGATTATTGGTGGATTCATGGCTGGTAGAACGACGTGGCGATGGATGTTCTGGTCTACATCTATCTTTCAAGCTGTCATGATTCTTGTCACATTCCTGACATTCCGTGAAACATACGCTCCCGTAATCTTGCATCGACGAGCAGAGAAACTCCGCCAGGATACCGGCGACCCACGATATTACACGGAGTACGAGCGTCTAACAGGCCACAACACTACTCAGACGTCTCTATTGTCTGTTCTGCGAACCATCACCCGTGCACTCTCCCGGCCCCTTCGTCTCCTCCTCTTCCACCCAATCATCCAAATCACCACCTTAATCTCCGCCTTTGAATACGGCCTCCTCTACATCGTCCTTTCCTCCTTCGCCGACCTCTGGACCCACCACTACCACTACTCCGTCGAGCTCTCCGGCCTCCACTACCTCGCCGTCGCCCTAGGTGAAGTCGCAGGAACCCAACTCGGCGGCCGCATCCTCGACGCCTGGTACCGCCGCGCCCATAATCAACATCACCATCAAGATGAACTCGACCCCGAGCACAGGATCCTCCTCATGATTCCTCCAGCCATCCTCGCGCCACTGGGCCTCTTTATCTACGGCTGGACAGCACAGCATCGCGTCCACTGGCTCGCCGTCGACGTCGGCATCTTCATATACGCATTTGGCGCACAGGTAGCAGGTATGCCGTTACAAGCTTATGTCATGGATGCGTATCCCGAGCATGTAAGTAGTGCGGTGGCGGCGAACCAGTTTCTGCGTAGTTTGGCGGCGTTTTTGTTTCCGCTTTTTACGCCGGTCATGTATCAGCGCATGGGGTATGGCTGGGGAAATAGTGCGTTGGCGTTTGTTGGGTTGGTGTTTGCGGTGCCATTGCCTGGGGTTGTATGGTGGTTTGGGAAGGGGTTGAGGGCGAGGGCGGTGAGTAGTTATTGAGTGGAGGGTAGGTGGCGTGTTGGGTGGGCTGAGAGTGAGGGGAATACTGGAACGGAAACGGGAGCGGAAAGCGGGAACTAAGTGGTTAGTCTTGCAAGCTGAGCACAAGGTAAGGCTGTGGAGGGAATATTTCTCCGGGGAGATTTATCAGTGGGTACTGTTTATGTAAATGTGGACCTAGAGCGTTTACTAGTACGTATATACGAGCTTTGGATATGTAACAAATTCTCACAAAAGGCTATCAGTAATTGAAAATCTGCAATCGAGAAATAGTTTCCATATGGAATCTACGTAAGAACAATCAAAAAATACACTCAAAGTACAATACGTTCATCGTATACAAAACTCAAAGGGTATATACACATTCCTATCAAATTCAAATATCATTGTCATTCTTAATCACTCATCCAATCGTCCGTCCCTCTCAGTTCAATCCTGAACCCCTTCCCTTTTTCAATTATACACAACTACTGCACCTCCTTAGGCTCGACAGTCTCCAGATGCTGCACCTTCTTAGCGCTCTCGGCACTGGTCTTTTTCTCCATGCTCAAGCTATCAGAGCTCCCGCTGCTAAAATGCAGGCTCTCGACCTCAGTCTCCTTAAATTTGCGAGCAGAGACGCGCTGCTCAAACAGGATGTCAAGTTCACCAAAAGTGCGGCCCTTGGGCTCGGGGAGACGGAAGTAGGTCCAGACGAGACAGAGGAAGCAGGTGCCGGCCCAGAAGAAAGCGGACTTGGCGCCCCATTTCTGTTGTTGATGTTAGTAAGGAAAAGGAGATAGAGAGAGGGGTGGAGGGGGATGACTTACCCATGCGGTGGGGTTCAACATGCGAGGAGTGAGAATGTTGCCAATGATGGAAGCAATGTTGTAGGCGTTGCGAGCAAGAACAACGGTTTTTTGGCGGAGACGGGTGGATGGCATTTCAGCGACGAGAGAGTAGCAGACGGGGCCGACAGTGCAGTCATACACAAAAGTGAAGATGAGTAGCATAGCGCCAATGCCCCACTGCGTGCCAGTGTTTCCTTCAGGGACGATACCAAGGAACCCAATGATGAGCAGCAGAAGAAGCATGACAATGAGACCCCAGATGTAAAGTGTTCGACGTCCCGTGCGTTGCATAAGCCACCATGCGGTGAAAACACCGACGGCGCCGAGCGCGTACTGGCCCAGGCTCATGGAGAAGGCATTCGAGGTGTCGAGACCGGCTTGCTCGAAGAAGTATGTGCTGAAGCCCATGAAGCTGGAGCCGCAGAATGCTTGAGTGATCCAGGTCACCGAGGCGATTTCGGTACGGCGGAGATCAGTGCCCTTGAAGCAGTCGATGTAAGATGCTCCCTCAGTGGATGCTTTCTCCATTTCGTTGGTATGCTTCATCATGGCGATGGTTTCGTCGGCGTTGAAGGTGGTGTCGCGTTCAGGGGAGGTTAGGCGCATGAGCTGCTTGCGGGCGTCGTCGTAGCGTTCCTTGCGGACGAGCCACCATGGGGATTCGGGTGCGAGCGAGATGCCAATGATGAGAGGCACTGGCCATATCCATTGAAGAGCATAGGGAATGCGGTAGGCCCATTGGTCTTGACGCTCAGCGACGCCCTTGAGAACACCGGATGCAAGGAACTGTCCAATGACCCAGCAAAGATTGACATAGGTGGTGAGAATGGGACGGAGAGGGACGGGCGTGACCTCGGCGGCGTAGGTGCAGGTTAGTGTTTGGAAGACACCCCATGGAATACCGAGAAGGATAAGGCCAACAAGGAGCATTTCAATGCTCTTGGCGAAGAAGACGATGAAGATCAAGCAGGTAGTTGCACTTAGAGCACCGATCATGGTTTTCTTGTAACCATACTTCTCTGCGACAATACCGTTGATCATGAGACCGATAATCTCACCAACGTAGGCGCCGTTGGTCAACCCGGACTGCCAGGCTGCGGTGACTTCATAGGATCCATCGGGACCCTGTACGCCGAAATTCCGCTTGAAGGCTGGTACGGCAAGGAGGTTGGCAATGAGGACAATGTCGAAACCCTCCATGATAATGGCGGCTGAGAGGAGAACGGACCAGCCGACAGCCTTGGGGTAGAGCTTCAGACCCTGCATGAGGGTCATGTTTTGCTCGGCCTTTGTAGCTTTGGTGGCATCTTCGGTCAGGTTCTTGATGTCCGGGTTGGCGAGGGACATTTTGCGAGCCTGTTCGGCGTCGACTGCAACGACGCTGTTTCGACGAGACATGGTGTTGCAATTGGTGCCGGTGGAGGCAGAGGCGGGGGCGGAGGAAGAGGATATCTAGATATGCGTTGGAGGCCTCAATGGCGGGTGGGTATGGTACTGATGAACCAAGGATGAAGGATGGGATGACTTTATTGACAAGGCCTCGACCTCGGGCTTTTCTGCTCGTGCTCTTTGTAGAGGTGAGACTTTGAAGCTGAAGAAGCTGGAGAATGAATCAGGTGGGCGGGATTGCAGAGGTGCTTTATACACAATTGGCGATGGAGCAAATAAACCTTCTTCCCCATCCAAGCTCTCGCCTAGCCATGGTGTTGAGGAGAGAGGTGGAGAGACAGGTGCATCGCAAGCGAGAAAATAGCGCAGGGAAACAAGCCATCGAGGACGGGCCCGGGCGCTAGTTTGAGGCGAGAGCTAAAGCCGCAATTCCTGGTCTGGGGATTGGATCTGGGGTTGTTTCCTTGGAGGAGAAAGGGGAGGAGATGGGATGGGAAACAAAAGGTGGTTATTGGCAGGAAGCCGGGCCGATGGTGCAAAAAGCCGTGCAAGACAGCGCAAGGCTAGAAAAGCCAAGGACACAAAGAGCACAATGAGCATCACATGCCTGTTCCTCCACCCGCTAATCGCTAATTCGCCCGCTGCCAGCCCCGAGATTCTGCACGGGAATCTGAGCGAGGCTGTCATTTGTTGCGTGTCGGGCCGGCTGCCTTTTGTGCCTCAATCGCACCTGCAGCTGCTAAACTCCCCGCATTGTCGTTGACGACACCTTTTTCTGCACTGCTGGACCCCATGGAGAAGCTGCAGGTGGCCGCACCTTCCTCCTCGGCGTCTGGTTCACAATTCCCGCTTGGCCCGACTGCCAACGAATGACCATCGTTCGACCCTCTCAACCAGCTTTGCTTCATCTACTCCTTCTTAGATCGGCATCCTCGCCCTGGTGTTGAGCGCCTAAAGTGGTAGTTGGAGAAGCTGTGGGGAACAGTTTCCCCACCCTGAAACACTGCTGTCAGCGCTGCAACATTATAAGAACTACAAAGTAGCCGCCTCCAAAACAAATCATACCAACATTGCTCTTCTGTCGCCGTGCAGTCTGCCCGTTGATTAGTTCGCCACTGCCTTTTGCCTCCAGCCCCATTTTCCCCACTGCCCAGCATGACTGTCACTCAACGTCCCTGGTGGAAAGACGGCGTCGTCTACCAAATCTACCCCGCCAGCTTCAAAGACTCCAATGGCGATGGCATTGGAGATTTGAACGGCATCATGTCTGAGCTGGACTACATCAAATCCATTGGTGTCGATATCATCTGGGTCTGCCCCATGTACGACTCTCCCCAAGTCGACATGGGCTACGACATCAGCGACTATGAGAACGTATATCCTCCATACGGCACAGTCCAAGACATGGAGAAGTTGATTGCAGAAACCCATGCGAGGGGCATGAAAATAATTCTAGACTTGGTGGTCAACCACACCTCCAACGAGGTTTGTCCTGATCCCTCTTGTTCAAAAATGCAAGAATACATTGAAGTGCTCACCTTCATATTAGCACAAATGGTTCCTCGAATCACGCTCCTCAAAAACAAACCCCAAGCGCGACTGGTACATCTGGCGCCCTGCCCGCTACGAAAATGGCGAACGCAAGCCCCCCAACAATTGGCTCGGAAACTTTGGCGGCAGCGTCTGGGAATGGGACGAGCACACCCAAGAAGTAAGATTTCCTATCCAAAGCAATACTCCAAAAATCACAAACACTAACATGATCCATCAAAGTACTACCTCCACCTCTTCACCCCCGAACAGCCCGACCTAAATTGGGAGAATCCAGAAACCCGCCGCGCAATCTACCAATCTGCCATGGAATTCTGGCTCTCGCGCGGCGTCGACGGTTTCCGCGTCGACACGGTAAACATGTATAGCAAAGGCGACATGTCCGACGCACCCATCACAGACCCGCGCTCAGAGTGGCAATTCGCAGGATACCAATACTGCAATGGGCCACGCATGCAAGAGTTTCTGGGGGAGATGAATGAGGTGTTGGCAAAGTATGATGCTATGACTGTGGGCGAGTGTCCACATACGCCGGATATGGAGAGGGTGCTCAAGTATGTGAGTGCGAAGGAGAAGCAGTTAAACATGGTATTTCAATTTGTAAAGTCCCTACTATTCCAAATATCTTATATCAGGAAGATGTCTAACCAAGATCAAAAGGACGTCGTCGACATCGGCCAAGGCCCTTATAAATTCCAAACTACACCCAAGAACTACACGCTCCCTTCTTTCAAGCAAGCTATTGCCCGCACACAAAACCTCATCCGTGGAAACGATGGCTGGACCACCGCGTTCCTCGAGAACCACGACCAATCACGCTCAATCTCTCGCTTCACATCTGATGCTCCGGAGCACCGAGTTGCAGGTGGCAAATTGCTCAGTCTCATGTTGGCGGCATTGAGCGGCACATTATTCATCTACCAGGGTCAGGAGCTGGGTATGGTGAATTTCCCATTAAGTTGGGATATGTCCGAGTATAAGGATGTCGACTCGAGCAACTACGTAAGTCTCGTTTTTTATTCAAACCATCAACAATTGACTGACCACCGCACAGTACAAAATGGTTGCTGCAAGATCCAACAACGACCCCAAAGAACTAGCTTCCGCGAAAGCCTCCTTGCAACACCTTGCCCGTGACCATGCCCGTGTGCCCCTGTCCTGGTCCACGGGCCCTAGCAACGGCTTCTCCCCCGCCTCTTCTACCACTACCCCTTGGATGAGGCCCCTAGAAGACGCAAGTGTCTGCAATGCTAAACAACAGCAATCAGACAAGAACTCCGTGCTTGCGTTCTGGAAACGCATGCTCGAGTTGCGCAAACAGCACAATGACATCTTCGTGCACGGCGACTTTGACGTCCTCGACGAAGAGGACGAGGATGTCTTCTCCTACCTCAAGACATGGCAGGGGAAGAAGGCGTTTGCCGTCTGCAATTTCACAGACGGTGAGAAGGCGCTCAAGATACCCGATGAGGTTAAGAGCTTGAAGAGGGAGTTGTTGGTTTCTAGTGCCAATGCAACTGCCGAGGACACGCTGGGTGCGTTTGAAGGCAGGATTTATCTTTTGTCTTAGGTGGATGGAAATTGCTCATGGCATGATTTGATATAGATTGGCTTGTGTGACGGATACCCTTGGATGGCGAATTTGAATTGAATTGCCTCGATAGCAGGACCGTGTTAAAAAAGGTCCTTATGTAACGACAATGAAATGACCTATGTCTCTCTTACAATATCTACATTTTTGATAGCAGCTTCAGGCATACTTCTCCGTGATCGGCAAATGTCTCCAAGCAGCTTTGGTTGGTTGTCTTCGACACCTCTGTAAGATCCTCTGCGGGGAAATGGTGGACATTTCTTACTAGTTGGGGGTCTGGCAGATCCCCAAGAATTGGAGGTCGGACGAATATCCCTCCGAGTATATTTCCCTTCATGTATTCCCGAACGTGGCCATAGATAATCGCCGTGAGATGTGGTTCCAGGCAGCTTGCTGTGTAGCTCTGACCTCCGCTGGCGGTTGCTCATAGCTCTGCAAAGACGGAAAGTTCTCTAAGCCTGCTGTTGCATCTGCGCTCATATCAGGTGCTATCTTTGACTGGGCGACCTGGTACCACGGATCGTTTGTGGGTGAATGCAGCTCGATGGGCAAGTTCGGGGAGCTCGCTGAGCTCACTGCTTCAGGGAACATATTTTGCAGTCTCTCCAACTTTTCTAATAGAATTCCTCTCCGAGTTTGATCCAGTTGCGGGAACTGTAAGACAGAGTCCAGGATAAATAGAAAATCGTCGATCCTATGTGCTGTCTCTTCGAGTGTTGCGGCGGGAACATGTATCAGAACGTCGGCGATCGTATCGGTAATTTCAAAGAGCTTTTGCGTGATGCTACTCCCGTGGACTTCCATATCTTGCCGGCTCATGCTAGACACTTGTTGACGGAGGTTTTGTGATAGTCGGACTGGGAAGAGAAGCGAGAGACACTCTTTCGAGGAGCGAGAAGAGAGAAGGGTTTGGCTCATGGCCAAGCGCCACACAAGAGTCCTTAGCCATTCGCGGGTAACGATGAGATCAGCTCTTTGCATCATGGACAGATTGGCCAGCTCGAGTGCCTGGCTCTCTGGGTCTCCCTCTAGCTCACGGGATTTTTCTTCAACCCATGTGCTCGTGACATTACCGCCTTGGGAGTTGAGCCAGTTATTCAGGAATTCCGGGTCCAGAAGTCGGAAGAGTTTGATAATCTGATTAAAGCCTTCATGGACCTGGGAAGGTATCGTTGGGTCCTCTTCGGGGAGGGTGTAAAGTGGTGGTAGTATTGCATGGCGGTAGTCTAGGATGGCGAGGAAGCGTTCATGAATGTAAGCTTGCCAGTACAACCGTTGGCGTCTGCATTTTTCAGGTGGCGAAAGTCCTGCCATAGACTCCTGGTTATCGATGCGCAGCAACTGGATTTGGCAAATGGCGTCTCGAATATACACGAAAGCAGCGTCATTGCTTTGCAAACTCATGAGGCAGTTGTGGATGAACATCATCTGCATTGCGCGCATGACAGACGGTCGGAAATGCTTGTGTGGTGGTGACATTGAATCTATGGAGTAGTCCATCAACGATTCAATCTGTTGGGCCACGTCCTCATTCCAGTTGGCACCGAAGCGCGTGAGATTCAGTGTGCAAGCCCCGAAGGCATATATAAATGACCGCGTTTCTTGATCATTGTCCATGGCCTTGATGTAAAGTTTAAGCTCGTTCTCTGTGATGATCGGCCATACCGGATACACCCCCGTAACGTAATCCGGGATGAGGTCGAAGAAGAAATTTTGGCCATATTGTGGGCCAGTGGGCGAAACAGGGGATGCTAGGTCTGCGTTAGCAGTCAAACCTTCCCAAAGTCACGACATTTGATGCTCTACAGCCGCGTGGTAAGTTGTACGGCACTGACTGACCTCCATTTTGCTCTGTCGATGGTGCTATGACTGGATATATAGGTTGGTAATCAGAACTATCTGATCCAGCAGGCAGTAATGGTGCTGAAGTGAGGGCTGAACCGGTAGTTTGGTTTTTGTACTCTGAGATGACACGCCCGCGTTTACCCTGTGGGCCTCGCTTGTTGGACGGGGAATACACGCAGCGGAGGCCTGAGTGACTGCACTGCTGGCATCGCTCCTGCCCGTTGCATTTCACTTTTCGTAGCTTGCATGCATCGCATGCTTTCGACACTCTCCTCGTAGTCGGCTGCTCCATTGCGAATCACGTTGAGTTGTTGTGAACCCAGCAGCGTGTGAACCCAGTAGTGTTTGGGCAGAAAAAGGAAGGTGGAGAGGAGGCTTGCCATAGCCTCAAATGAGACTAGCTCCACAACCAACCATTGGTCCAGACTGTGCTTCATCAGTTCAAGGCATCATGCGACCGAGGTTCGCTTCTTCGGTCTGGCCAAAGTAATTTCAGCGGAGACAAATGAAGCTGGATTCTGAGTCCTGTCTTTTGACTTCCTCCTTTGCCTGAAATTGCCCATTCTGGTACAACAACGTCGTAGGTCATGCTGGATTATTGAACTACCAGAGTAAGGAAAATATTGGCCGGAAACCCAAGGAGACTCTGAATGAAATGATTTAGGGTTGCTTACGCTGGGCCGCGTAGAGATTCGGCAAATATATGAGAGTGGCCGAAAGCAGTATGCTTCTCCGAGTGATCCGGACCGTCCGAGTGCTTGGATAACTAGATCATAAATATATTAGTTTCGCGGCAACGACCGCGTGCTTTAGCTACGAATAGATCGATCAGAAGGCTGGAAAAGCACTGATGAGGTATATCGCGAATCAATAAGAGATAGTCAAGGGGTATGTCGCCACATTGGATTCGAAACTTCGTACACATTGGAATACATCTCGCAGCCGTTTATTCGTATATCGAAGACCGAGACAGATTTTTCATTTCATGATAAATCAAAGGAGTTCCAAACCGCGCCTTTTCCGTACAGAAGAATCCGTGGTAATGCATAACCGGGTCATGCTATGACTTTTATTGACGTCTCGATAGTCGTTGCATACATTCACCTCGCCATCACCGCTAACCCTCTTTATCTCAGCCTCCTGGCTTCACGCTCAGACTCAAGCAAGCAGAGAATGTCGTTCTCGCGGACTGCCATGGATATTAGCCTCAAAACAAGTTGCGCTTTGAGCGTCTGTCCGTACCTGGGCCCTTGACGTTTCGGATGATACTTCGGGTCTGGTCGTCCATGAATTCGACGCGGCACTGGGTGACACCACCACGAGAGCCTGGAATGACTATTAGGTAGGGTTCGCGCGATTGGAGGATATGAGGGAATTGCATTCGCTGCAGGTAATGATGCATCTACGTACCAGTACGACCAAGGACTGTTGCATGGGTATTAGCGGCCAGATGTCTTTGGGAGATAGCTTCATTGTACATACCACGAGTGACCTTTACGAGCTTTACTGGGACCTTGGCGGCATCCATGGTGTTGATCTGCGTCTGTCAGCGGCGTCTGAGGTCGACTCGTGCTCGGTTTTGATGACGCACAAGTCCTAGTGTGTTGGCGACAGAAGATTCGTGGTCAGGCTATAGCGTGGAGGAGCGGGGCGGGCGATGTGGTGGAGGCGGCGTCGACGATAGTCAAAGACTGTCAAAATGGATGTGCGGGTTTGGTGTTGAGCCTCCAATTTGTGCCGCTGCTCACCGCCCTCGCTTGTGCAGCTAATCCCGAAAGCGCGGCGAACGGCGGGGCATTTGCATGTGCATCCGTGATTGGATGCACAGCTTCAAAATATTCCCACAGCCCGTCCGTAATCGGCGCTGAGATCTAGATATGCATTGTCGAACTTGCAGCGCTGAGTGGTGCAACAGTACATACACGTATGTATATCCGCTAGGCTATATCCATTGTGCATCAAATCTTGGATGCCCTGGATTCATTCCCTTCCATTTCATTTGCCATTGACCCACTAGTCGTTTCGTTCTGCCCCTCGTGCCCCTCTTTGACTCAGCGCATTCACACACCAGAGCACCCATATCTTTTCTCCGGCATTTCTACACATCACAAAACGACACATCGGTCCACACAGGCACGCCCAAAGCCTGCACTCTGCGCACACTTCCGTCTGTCGTCATACGCTCCAGGTCCAATCACACTGCCTTACGTGCGCACCCCTCCTTATTCGGCGTTTGGTACCATAGAAAAACTAGCAAGGTCTTTGTTGCACCCACGCGTACCTGCAAAGCACCCCAGATTACACCTGCTGTTTAAGTACAATGGATTTCGTCAACCAGTATGTCAATCCTTCCCGACTTTTAATCTCCACTTCCTGTACCACACCCACCAAACCATGGAGTACACAAACGGAGTGAATGGATCCGCCACGAAGCCGCGAAGTGGGAGCAGGAGTTTACCGTTCATGACTGATGTTTTGGGCTATAGCTTAAACGATCGCCTATTGTTCGCGGTCCCAAAGAGTATGTGCCACAATTGACTCCTCCTGGACTGCATACTGACATGCGCCTGCAATAGAGGGCCGCCTCCACCAAGCTTGCCTTGACCTTCTTCAAGGCTCAGATATCCAATTCCACCGCCACTCGCGACTCGATATTGCTCTAGTCAAGAATCTTCCCCTCGCCCTTGTATTCCTCCCCGCCGCCGACATCCCGACATTCGTGGGCGAGGGTCGTGTAGACTTGGGTATCACTGGACGGGATCAGGTTGCTGAGCATGAATGCATTGCACCACCAACAGCCACCTCGGGAGTTGTAGAAGTCCTTGATTTGGACTTTGGCCGGTGCAGTCTACAAGTCCAGGTGCCAGAGAAGGGAAATTTGCTCAAGCCAGAGGATTTGATCGGAAAGAACGTCTGCACAAGCTTCACAAATCTCACAGAAAATTACTTCAGGAAATTGGAAGCAGAGCAGGCCGGCGTGACGAATGGTGAGTCAAACGGCAAAACCAAGCTCAAAACCAATATCAAGTATGTTGGCGGAAGTGTGGAAGCCGCTTGCGCCCTCGGTGTTGCAGACGGTATTGTCGATTTGGTAGAATCGGGGGAGACTATGCGCGCTGCCGGCCTAAAGGCTATCTCCACAGTTGTTACGACTAGCGCCATCCTTATCAAGTCGAAGCACCCATCAGACCCTAAACTCGTCGACCTTATTGAAGCTAGGATCAAGGGAGTTATCAGTGAGTAGAATGGAGGATATTTATATTTCATTCTGCTAATAAACTCCAGCGGCCCAAAAATATGTTCTCGTTTCCTACAACGTTGAGCGATCGAAGCTCGAAGCCGCCAGCAAAATCACCCCTGGAAAGCGCGCTCCTACTATCACTGCTCTGGAAGAGGATGGATGGGTTGCCGTGCAATCCATGGTTGCTCGAAAACAACTAGCAGTCACCATGGATAATTTGACCGAAGTGGGCGCGTGCGATATCCTAGTCACCAAGATTGAGAATTCAAGAACATATTAAAGAGCCTTAGAGAAAGAAAAAAGTAATGACCACTTGGGTATGAAATAAGCGAATATTTTGGTTTTCCACTTCCCATTCTCAAAGAACTTAGGCAAGCATTTTGGGCGTCTTAAGATTTTTGATTTCAGGCATGGATCTAGGGAATATTATGAGTTTCTTTCAAAGTAAAAGCTGTTGAGCATATAATGATTTCCTTTGGTCTGGCTTAGATTATGCGAAGCAGTTTGATTTTGAGTTTGTGCGCGGGAAATGTTTAATAATACTCCATTTCCGTACCCCAGTGAACTTGAACTATGCGGGGCAGTATTCTCTAAGTCAATTTTTTACCCCCACGCGCTAGCAATGACTCTGGTTTTATCGTCATTCAAAGAAGCAATACGGACTTGGGCATCCGATAATTATAATACCATTGCCCATCCCACTTTTCACACCGATCCTCTAGGAGCACTTACATTCCTAGCAACTTCACTCCTCCTATGACTTTAGAGGAAATCTGCAAAACATTTCTTTTGGGAAAGAGAGTGCTTTGTAGAATACAGTGTCCCATTCTCTTTCCCTCGGGAGGCGGTTTGGATCTGGGTGATACTTGTCCAGGTCATGCGGGAGGAGGAGGAGGATGTAGCAGTCGCGGTGACTAATGCAAAGAAAAATACTATGGAGTAATATAGTGATAGACAAGGTAGAAAGGAGGATGCTAGAAAAATGCACGAGAGCTAGTGTATATGATATACACCTAACTAGATTAACATGAAATAAAAATCGCGGGTTATGCTTTTTTGCGTGCCCGTGAACGAAGACGTGACTCAAGGAGAATATTTTTTGGAAGAGAACATTTGAAAAGTTGACATGCGCTCTGGCATCTTACAGTATCTGACAAATACTATAGCGGGTGCACTGTCGCTAATATGTATGTATCTGTAAAGGCATAAATGAAAACGGATGCATCTTAGAACTGTGAGAATTATCTACGATACAAGTTAAAGGTTTTTGAACCTCAAAACGCTCCATTAGACGGGAGAGTGTAGATGGGGGTCGTTCGACCACGTCACTTCTTTGGACAAGTTTCGCAACTCAAATCTTTCATCTTTCATCAATCACACCACTAGAACATCTTTGAACAGGAGAATGCAAAAACAGGTTTTAAGTTAAAGTTTATAAATTTTATTTGTTTATATAACCTTAACCTCCAAACCACCACATAAAAAGAAACTCATTCAACTCACACCGATATTCCATCAACTAAATATCAAGCAAGATGAGGAAAGGGTAGAGACTGACTCTTGCCAAACAGTGGTAAGAAAAGGAATGGAATGGTAATGTGCCAAACACCATAGATGCTGAACTCCATGCCAGGCAAAAAATCCAAACTCATTACTCGTGTTCATCGTATGCATCTTCGACTGTGCAAAGCCGTGATGCCATTTTATGGCGTGGACTCATTTACTCGATGTTGATCTTCCTTGTCTGAGGCGCCTTTCCTTTCGGAACAATGATGGAGAGGATGCCGTTCTTCAACGAAGCCTTAACACCATCCTGGTCCACACGGGCAGGGAAGCTAAAGCTGCGATGGAATTCGCCAACGGAGCGCTCGGAAACCCAGTATTTGGGTCCCTCGGATTTCTTGGCCACGTCCTTTTGGTCGGATTGCTTGGCGACATCTGTGGAGGAGTTGGCTTCATCCTCGACGGATGGTTGGTGTTCGAGCTTCTTTTGCTTGGAAGCTTCAGTGCCGTCTTCAATGAAGCCTTGAGGTCGCTCTCCTTCCTCTCGGACCACTTCGTGGTGGCCTGAGACGGTCAGGGTGTTGGAGTCGGTCCATTCGATGTTGATGTCTTTTTGTTCAATGCCAGGGAATTCGCCGTGGAGTTCGTAGTTGTCGGCTGTCTCCTTCACGTCGAACTTTGGAGAGAAGGTGCGGACATTTTTGAAGGATTGGTCGAGGTTGCGGAATGCCTGGCGATCGTACTCATCGAACAGACGGAAGATGGGAGCGAACTCGGTAGAGAAGCGTGGGAAAAGGGACATGGTTGCTGGTCGAGATGAAAAGTGTCGGATAGGACTTGCAGAAACTTTGTTGAGTTTTTGAGGAACTCGTCGAATGGTAGAGCGCAGTGTTTGCATAGAAGAGCTGATGATTTCTGATGATCTGATGATGGAGTATTGAGTGTCTTGACGGTCTTTATATATTTGAGACGAGACCATCTAGAAAGATCATGACTTTTCTAGGGATATCTGGTGTTGCCGTCCAAATTCGGCAAGGAATGTCGGCGAATCTTCGGCGACGAACTGGAAATATCCAGAATTCACGATGTATGACGTCATATCAGTCGACATCGTCCGTCCACGTATTCCCATCGAGTAAATCGGGAGATCTGGAGAAAGTTCTCGTACAAATCCCCACATCTGCTGAGGTTTTAATATATTGTTTCAGGGGCACAGTCGGGAAGCCGGATGACTGATCGAGAAAGATAACCAACCAGAGTATAGTCACGTGACACATGCCAGTTTTGAGCCTATTCTAGACCATGAATATCTTGCCATTCTGGTCAGAATAGATACAAATCCGGGCAGCTGTTGGTTGTCTGGCCCGTGCGAATCCTATTTGTTTGCCAGAGAAACGTCCCGTCCTCTCGGTATCGACATTCGAGAGAATTCCATCCATATCCATATGGAATTTGTGTCGCGCCTAGTCTTCTTTGAAACGAACAAGTTGTGATCCATGGATCTATTCTCTGTAGTTTGCATGAACATCGCAGACAAGCGATCACCAGATACTGATAACCCTGTTGCCGTGCCTTCCGTATGGCCATCTCACTCTCCCTTACGCCATTCTTTCGTCGTCAACAACATCATCAGAGCTCATCCTATGAGATATTCCGGATCCCAGGGTCTTGATACGTTTCCAGTTGGCGACGTCCCCTCCGCAGTAGGTACTCAATGGTCCCAAAGTCTTTCTTGTTGACTCCAATGTGTCTCTGAAACTCCGCCCTACTCGGCCATCAGCTATGAACTCTGACACAAAGTGATCATATCGGCATTTACCTTGCAAAATCCCGAAATTTGCCCCGTGTCTCCTACATCAGTTAGTAAACAGTACCTCTTTTATGCACGCGGGTTGGAGAAATTACAGAGGGCTTCTCGCGCACCGCTCTCAAACACTGTCGATAGAGCGACAGAACATCCTTCTGCAGCCCTGATAGTCTCGCCATGCGTCCAAGCTGCCTTGCCCACCAATTGTTTGATGAAGGAATGTGGATGGCAAATAGTGAGCGTCATTTGTTTCGTTTTGTTTCGGCAAAATCAGCCCTGCCCCGACGCTCCGACCACAGGGCCTACGCCCTAAGGAGGCTTGTACCGTATTACATCAGCGAACGCCCGGACCCACCGAACGCCCACTTTCAGCAGAATCACATAAATTGTTTTAAAGCTATATAACCACATACAA